>APFE030304184.1:29979-41945 GCA_000404065.3 Pinus taeda
GAAAGGACATGAACATAAAAGTATGCAAACTTGTGAAGTCCTTGTATGGCCTCAAACAAGCACCACGAGCCTGGTATGAAAAGCTAACTGAGCATCTTCTGAAACTCAACTTCAATCATTTTGATCTGGATGATGCAACTTTATTTGTCAAGAAAGTTGGAAAAACAGTTGTATATCTTGTGGTATATGTAGATGATCTTTTAATGATAGGGAACAATGAAAGCTACATTGCATCCATAAAGAAGGAATTGGGAAAAAGCTTTGAAATGACTGATTTGGGCTATGTTCATTACTATATTGGCATTTAAGTAACCCAACATCCAAAGTCTATATTTATTTCTCAAAATAAATAAATTGGCGATTTTTTGAACAGGTTTGGCATGATAGAGTGCAATCCTATTACTACTCCAATGGAACAAAACTTGAAGCTCACATCTATTGAAGGAAAGGAATTTGAGAATGCAACAAAGTATAGAGAGCTTGTAGGAAGTCTCAAATACCTAACTACCACCAGACCAAACATTTCATTTTCTGTTGGAATCCTCTCTAGGTTTATGTAAAAGCCTTGTGAGGGACATTGGTTTGCTGCAAAAAGAGTTCTAAAGTACTTGAAGGGAACTCAAGGCTTTGGAATCAAGTACACACAGGTGGATGACTTTAGTTTAATCAGATACTCTAATTCAGACTTCGATGGAGACAAAGAAACTGGGATATCTACTTGAAGATATGCTATGAGTCTTGGATCAGGAGCTGTCTCCTGGAGATCACGCAAACAATCAATTCCAGTAGATTCCACAACAGAAGCAGAATACGTGGTAGCAGCTGAAGCAACAAAAGAAATTGTGTGGCTTAGGAAAATTCTTGAAGATTTGTAGGTAAAACAAGTACAATCAACTCCACTCATGATTGAAAACACCTCTGCACTAAATTTGGCCAAGAACCCAAAGTTCCATGATCGAACAAAGCACATCAATACTAAATATCCTCTGATCCGACATCATGTTGAGGCCAAAACAATCCATCTCTATCATTGTTCCACAAATGAGCAAATTGCAGACATCTTCACCAAAGTGCTTGGAAGAGAAAAGCTTGAAAGATTTAGAATGATGCTTGGACTCACAAACGTCCCTTCAGATTAAGGGGGGGAATGTTGACACCTAATCCTCAAGATTAGGTGAATTCATGTAAATAATTAAATTAGGAATGTGAACAGTCATCAGGAGATGAACTAAACAATCACACCCTTTTGTATATAACAATAACATACCTAATGGAATAACACGAATCAGTTTTTCTATCAAATGGAGTTATTCTTAGCCTGACAGTTCACAAATCCTAATTTTCTAGTTAGCAGCAGCAGTTTCGGTGCGATAATCTTGCATTTTCAATCCTCTGATTCTTCTCTTGTTTTGGTATCCATGGTTTCTTAGATCTGAATGTCTCATGCCACTGCACCAGCAACAACAACAATGGTACTTGACAGAATTTTTTGCTGAGCATGAGAAATTAGTCCCCTTAATGCAAGGCCTGCCCATCTGTAGCTGGCTTTTGAATCATGGTAAGTTGGCTTCATATTCCTTGTTTTTTTTCAAGTTTGAAGTAGGGGAGAAGATAGTTGTTGAGTATGATACAGATGATTAGTTGTTCTGGAAGGCCAAATTAGGTGGATTCATGCCTCCTGTAGTTGGAACAGGGGTGATAATCACTTTGCTAGCCAAAGCTGAATGCTTCCGCTGGTTTGGAAGCAAATATAACTATGGCTGCAAGAGAGCATAATTTTTTCTGAAGGTTTGGATATCAAATTTTGTTAAAGATTCTCTCCATCTTCCTGTTACCCCACAATCAAAATAGAATCAACTAAAGTTTAACAAACATGTAGAGGTATTATGTTGATTTGGATTTCATATTTTGGAAAGAAGATTTGGTTTCAAAATTAACCTGAATGGTATATCGACTTTTCAGGAAATGGTCCATTCTGATTGTCGCTGAGGCCTTGTACCATGGTGGAAGTATTGAGGAAGTGATGACTGATAATGACCTCTTTATATCTGATAGAAAAGTTGAACAGAGATCATAGTATTCAACACGTGAGTGCGTTTCAACATATGAGAACTTTATAAGGTATGCTCAACTGTATTGAATGTTGCTTTATTTTTCTACCAAGTTTATCCACGATGATTGTTTTTATATACAACACTAGAGCTGCTCATAATATGAATAAAATTTGACTAGACCATGTCAGGCATTGCAAACATTTTCTTTTCTCTTAATTTTACCCATGGCTGAATCTCTGCTTCCACTTATTCTGCTATGTTTTTCAGAGCATGCAATGGATTTTTCATATTTAACATTATCTTGCCATTTACCCCAGTCATTTAGACTTTGATAAACCACTAACAATACGTTTTTGACAAGCAAATTTTCCTACATTATTGAACCATTCGAGGGATGATCTAATATATTTAGCAGTAGTGGATTTCTCATCTATGAAAAATTAAATATCCCTATGGTTGATGTTAATGGCATCTCTGAAACCACTGTTTTAAGGCTTCTCTCAACTTGTATTGGTATTTTTGAACAATACCCTTCCAATCCCAAGGTTTTGCTCTCCAATTGCCAGAAGATTTCAATGCAAATTCTTTCTTATACAAGTTAGAATTAGTGGTTTGATTGGTTACAAATTTCTTTCATCAAAAAGTTCAATGATGCACACACTTTAAGCCATGACTTCACTGCGTTTGAATGTGCGGAGAAGGTCTTCTCATGTTTGGTAGATGCCTCCCAGGATCATTAGCCAGGTCCTCTTAGGCATGGGTACTTTTCAGGGCCCAGACAATATCGTTAGACAGTGTATTGGATCATTCTCAGTGATTGATTCCATGGTAGATTCTTATTTTTACCCTTTTCCTCTTCATCATGTCTTATGTAGCTCTAGTTAATGTCTTGCACTCTATCCTCTTTCGACTTTTTTGATCTCATATTTAGTTCATGTTCTCTTGTTTGATCCTATTATATTTTGTTTTATGCTTTTGGGGTAGCATAGGGTTCCCCTACATATTGGCATCACTGGTTGTACTTCTTAGTCCCATTTACCTATCTGTCAGGCTTTATTTAGACTTAAAATAAAATTATCTTGCCTTATCTACAATTCCCCCAATTTTAAATGCAATGTCTAATTCCATGACAAGATTTTCTCTTGAAAAACTCTTACGAGTTTAGTAGTTGTGCCATCCCATGCGCCTTCAAAATCTCCAAGGTGGATAGCATTTTGGAGTGATTTAGCATAAGAGAGGTCCAACTCTTCTCTCCACATCATTTCTGAGACATCCTTTTCTTATTTTAAAATAGAGGCCAGTTTTGATTTAGATTTATCCTTAACTGACAACACCTACATTTTGGGTTGTATGTGTATTTATCCAAGTGTGTAAGAAACAAACAGAGAACTGTGAAAATTATTGCTATTCTAGAGTTGACTGGGCGTATCCATGATAGATGTCATTATGAAGCTATATGTTTAAACAGAGTGTTGACCATCAAACTTCATCTTTCTTTCGATGATAGAAGCAACAAGGTAGTAGAATGCAAAGTAATAGTTTCTCCAACATCTAAGCCTTTAAACAAGAAAATTTAAACCATAACTAATTATAGTTTATAGGAAACTAGATACAGAAAAGAAAGAAATTGTAATAACTACAAACTTTAAAACAATCCATCTGATTGGTTAAAAAACAAGAAAGGAAGCAATTAGAAGTGTTGAAAGAATCTAATATCTAAGTTTATTTAAAGGAGCAATACAAAAGCAGAAATCTTCCAAGCTGTAGGTAATGAGATGAAAACTAGTAAACAGTTCAGACATATAGAGCCCATGCCTCCATGATGACCATTTTTTGTTATGAGGTTTGCTGTGAATAACTTTGGAGACTACCTAAACATATTCATTGGTGCTCAAGACCAAAAAGAAATTTTTGTTAGCAACAAGCTACCAATGTCTCTAGAGTGAACTCTGTTCTATGGTCTGCGGTGAATAACTTGGGAAACTACCTAACTTGATTAGCTGGTGCTTAAGACCATGAAGTCATTTTTTGAGAAGGAAGGCAGTATTTAAGATTTTGTTACGAGATATTAGGTGGTAATATATCCTTTCTCTACCATGCTAACTCTCTTTTCAGGGATGCCTTCAACAATGCATCTCATTGAATAATCATGCATCAACAACTAGGTGAATTGTATAGAATTTTTACACAATGATAGAAGGTTCTCAAATGTTGTGTCTTCTATGGCATGATATGGTTTACTAGGGCCTAGTAACATGAATCCTTTATCTCTAAAGGAAGAACCCCTAAGAAAAAGAGACACGGTTAACCTTCAAATAAAACATATGCCACTAGGAGCTTTTTAATTCTTGAAATGTGTTACACTGTTTCACCCAAGCTATTGCATGAAAGAGGGGAAATCACAGTGATGAATTGAAAGTAGCTAATATGGTATTTAAAAATAAATAAAAAATCTTTTGGTAAAGGAGAAAGAGGTCCAACAGAATTATGAAAATCGGTGTATTCAAAACTAGCTAGTTGAGACTAGTTTTGGCCATTTTCAGTTGAAACCAGTTGGTCAAACCCCTTTTGTTTTGCACTAATCAAAACTGGACAATCATAGTTGTTTTGCTCTTCAAGAAAATATACAATATGAAGACAATTCCAAATTGATTAATTTTACAGATCCTTCTTTGAAATTGACTTCAATTTTTTTGAATATAATGGAGTATTTTGATAAGCACTAGGATAATCAACCTAAAAATATCTTTGGCAAGAAGCCAAGTAGAATTTGAATATTTTTCCTAACCAGACCATATAAGGGTTCCCCCACATATTGGCATCACTGGATGTACTTCTTAGTCCCATTTACCTATCTGTCCGGCTTTATTTAGACTTAAATAAAATTATCTTGCCTTATGTACATTATTTCTCAGCCTTATATCTTATGCTACAACTTATGCTACAAAATTAGATAGAAATTTGTAATAAAGGTAGGACAATCTCTAAATCTGAGTCCTGACTTGCAGCATCCTACAATTTGGTCAAGCTTAAATTTTTCTATTGGCGGGTATTGCAATCTGACACCATATCTATAAAATATATTTCTTTTGTACTGACTGTATTGCCTAGAATATTTTTCTTATTGAAGTTGCGGCTTGGCAAGCTCTAATAGCCCACTTGGAGCACAACCCCTTGAAAAATTTGACATTAAGAAGAATTAGATGAGAAAATTGTTGTCACTTAGATGTTAGTAAAAACAGGTAGGTCTTTAGACTTTTGATCATAGTTGAGAACATTCCTGAGATAATTATCTTTGACACTCCATAGTGTGAAATTTCTGACAATGCTGCAAAAATGAAAAACCTCTTCAGGAAGCATCTTTAGGAAGAAGCCAAGAAAAATTTGAATATTGTTCTTCACCAGACCATATAAGATTATGTTGTTATCACGAAGAAACTTGGCCAACTTTACCCTTGAATGGTATATCATAAAGGAGATCCTTCAATGACAAAGGTTTGCTTTGATCATAAAAATAAAAATGCAGGTTTTGGTAATTCTAGATCTGTGTTATTTGTTATGGTTCAATTTTCACTATTTTTCCCAAAACAAGAACTAGACATGCTTAAACCTTCTTCACTCCTCAAAATAGTTCCGCCTACATTGTTTGATCTATAAAAAAGAGAATGCCAAGCCAACTAAGCAATGGCATCCATCAACTCCTATATCTTCAAACTTGATTGTTTCTCTTGAAGTCTCATCTTCCTAAGGCTCGTGACTAGTCAAAAAAAAGCCCTGACTTTCAGTAGGTGAGATTTTTGGTAAGAAAACCTCTTGATGTGGAAGTAATAGTGGCTTTCCTTGACCCTGTCAAGACTTCCAAATTAAGCTTTCCATATTATTAGATTTTAACCATTTATTTTTCACATGCTAAGGGATGGAGGCTCTACCCTTTCCATACTTATATTTCTGGTTGCTCAAATTTCTTCCTCAGGAAGCAATACCCTTTCATTTGGCTTAGCATCAATGTTCGATTTTTGGGCATGGTAGACATATTGTAAGCTAGCTTGGGAGGAGGGGACCAGGTCCTGAATTTAATCAACCACCTTTTGTAGGAAATTAGGAATCATTCAAATAGAGGAGGATCCTCATATTGTCTTTATGATTAAGGTTGAATTGAGGTCCTCCAGGTCCATGTGCCAATTTTGCTTAGCTAGGGGATTTCCAACAAACTGGTTGACATAATGGTAAATTTTAGGGGCGAATTATAGCCCAAAGGAAAATTTTGAAATGGCCTATAATGGCTTGGGATTCAAAAGAGGTGCAATACTCATCTGTTTCTGGCATGTCTAAGTTTAGGTTTGGGGTGTGGTTCAGTTGCTCCACCATGTATGGGTTTGGGGAAGTTCCTCCCTATTTGGTTGGTTATGTGACTAATTTTTTTCCCTTGAAGTATATTCTTGAATTATTGTCTCCCATTTGCAAGTTTTTGCTTTGTTCATGTGTGTTTTGCAGAGCTGCTTCCCCCTCCCCCACTTGCATTTTCAGGTTTATTGGGTGTTTTCGCTCCTCCCTTGAGCCTCAGATCGAGGATTATTGTGGAATCTGATAGGATATGATAATCTTGCAGGAGATGATTATCCTGTGGTTGTAATATACTACCTCTATATAACAAATTTTTTTTGTTCATAGGGTATCTAGTTTTTTGTGTGATGCATTGTTTCATAATCATCACATTGTCTACTTTATTTACCCAGGATATAAGTGATGTCCCAATAGGGGCTTTATGAAAATTTGAAAGCAATGGGTATTTACTAGCCTCTTAGTTCCAGTACCATCCTTGAAACCGCAGGGCAAGACCGTTTCAGGTATGCCTTACTCAGAGATTTGATTGAACCAAAGGCAGGGAGCCTGTGACTTGACCATCACTGAGCCGAGACAGATTTTCCTGCCTAGAGAAACCCACCCAGAAACGACCCTGCATATGCCTTTAACAAAAACTATTGTCAGAACAAGAGCAACCCAGGCCCACAATCCCCTATGGGAAGCAGAGGCAACAACCCCAAGATGCCCATTCTGTAGAAAAACATCGTAGACAAAGAACGAGAACCCTAACTCTGCACCATTAATGATCCAGGAATCTATTCGGGGAGAAAAAAACAAGTGTTTCCATAGCAGGACCAAAACCCCCATCATCGAGGAGCTCCTTGGTCTTCCGTCGAGGTAAAGACAGAGCAAAATCCACCTGAAATGGCACAATATTGCCCCATTCGTTACTCGTTCATCTCTAAAAGGCATTTTTGCCTTGGCCACCATCCCTGCATATCATAGCAAGGAACCTTAGACTCGCGGTGGCGCCATTAGAGCAGAAGCCAAGCCAGGGAGAAAAAACCTATTTCGTTCTCCGTCGTGAGACATTTTTCATTCTGATCGCATAAGTGATGTTGTTTCAATGTTATACAAATGAATTATTATATCTTATTTCTTAAAATTTAATAGTTTCCCATTATCATTGTTGAATAATTTTTGTGAAATTCCATTTTGCCTCAAAATTTAATTTCTGATATATGTTCTTTCAATGTTGACTCAACAATTCTTTTGCAAAGTACAATTCTATTTTCTATGAACAAGTGAATTTATATGAAGCATATCTAAATGCTTGGAAACTATTGATGCAGGTTTACAGATCGATTTGAAATTTTACTTGTGTAATATTTAGTGAGATGTCAAAAGATAATCATGGGAAGAAACCATCAAGGCAAACAAATGTATTATCATACTTTCAAAAGGCTCCATCAAAAAATATACATTCCCTTCATGACTCAAGCTCCTTTGAAAAATTTGTTACTGAGAGAGAGGTTAACTCTTGTGGAAATGAATTTGATATCCATACGATGGATGAAACAATAGGTTCCCCAAGTGGTCGGGGTGAGATAAATGTAGTTTCAACAAAAGTTGGTGATGCAAATGTTAAAGATTTTTCCTTGGAAAGTGACACAATCCATTTGCGGAAAAGGAAAAGAGACCAGTGGGCCATAGGGAGACAATTCCAATAAAATTGGGTCTCAAGTTTTCCATTTATTGAAGAAATACCTTCTACAAATGAGAATGAGGTTTTCCAACAAGATAGATGTATTTCGTGTAGTTGGAAAACTCAAAAGGTAGTGAAATTTCAGATGAAACTAGATATGGTACAAAAGCATGTAGGAAAGGTGTATGAAAAGAAAATTGTAAATGGTAAAGAGAAATCTGTTGTTAGATGGAATTCTTCTGAGGAATGTCGACATGTTGAATATGCAGAAGAATATAAAAATATTTATTAAGAGGAAACTTGAGGCAGGCAGAGGAACCATCATACCTCTATTTGAAAAGACGATGGAAAAAAGTTTGTTATCCGAGACGATGCAATTGAGCACTATATTTCACATCTTATCTAGAGGTCATCCTATGACAGGTTATCCAGATCACATGAAATTACTGTCGTTTCTTCAAGTGCCAAACTTTCCATATTATCATTGGTCTGCAACTGATGGTTGGGGATGGGCAGGATATCTAGCTGAGATAGAAAAGGATGATTTGAAAGAGAAGATTGCAAATTCTATGTTTTTGCCATTGTCTTTAGATGAGGTTACAACTATAAATAATACTTTATGGATTTTCATGAGCATTTATATGGTTAATGACCATGTTAGGAATTCCTCTCTACATGGGATTAATAATATGTGAGAGACTTCTACAACTAAAAATATTTATGAACTTGTTCTTAATGGATTGAAGGAAAGTGGTATGGATCAATTAATGATTACAAAAAGGTTGGTATGTGTTGGAGCAGATCGAGCAGTGGTAATGAAAGGACAAAGGAATGGCTTTTGTGTTAGGCTACAACTATCAACTTCGTCATATGTGCCTGATATTCATTGTATGGCTCATAGGATGAATCTTGCATTTAAAATAGTAAGCAAGTTTCCATCAGTTTCAAAAGTTGAAGATCTTATATGTGAGTCTCATGCATACTTTTCTCGTAGTCCCAAATTAGAGTTTCAACAATTTACAGATGGTATTACGGATGGAAAAAAACTACTGAAAGATGTTGATACAAGATGGATCTCATTAAATGGACCAGCTCAAAGAATATTTAGTGAGTTCAAATCTTTGGTAGGGTTGATGTATGAAAATCGCTATAATGTAGACAAAGCTCAAGATCTTCTTTCTCGACTAACTAATATAGAGACATTATTGACATTGGCTGGAATTCTTCCTATGCTACATGAAATGAATGTCCTCATGAAAATGTCTCAGAATCACACAATGTATATTTTGGAATACACAAATGTGAGAAAGTCAGCATGTCTTGCATTGGATAATTTGTATATGATGCCAGACTCTTTTACTGGTCTAGATTTTAAAAGTTGGACTGAGATCATCAATATAGAAAATACTGATTTTTTTTTGACATTTGGTGAAAAAGGGATACTATGTATCGCAATGCGTGGGTATATGGTTCCCTTTCATTATATTAGTAAGATGGGATGAATCACCCAAGGTTACCTCGTGTCTAGAGAACAATTCGATAATATTGTGATTTCAGTGAGACAAAATTTGATAGAAATTGCAAGATCACTATCATTAGAGATAAGAGAATGATTTCATCGAGAAGAATTGTTGGAGGCCATGTTTGTGGTATACCCTCAATATTGGAACAATTGTCAATGTCCAAAAACTTTAAAAGCTGATTTTCAAAAAAGATTAAAATGTTTAGTAGACCATTTTTGCAAGAAAGTCTCGATACATGAAGAACAAATTGAAGGTATTTTAGATTCATCAAAATTGTATCAACAAGGTGGATGCTTTGCTGAAAAAATGTGGAAGCAATATCCTTTTTTGGAGAATCCTAATGAAAATGGTGCTATAACAAGGTTATGGACTACTTGAAGTGCTATCCAATACCTGCAAGAAAACATATCATAATATTTCAAATTAGTAAATTTATGTCAAACCATGATTTTGGGATCAGTGGAGGATGAGAGAATGTTTAGTGCATTATCATTCTTGAAGTCAAAGTTGAGGAACAAAATTGATAAACATGTGGATACATGTTTAATATTATATGTAACCAAGTATGACATTGACAATTTTCCATATGAAAGAGCGCTAACTCTTTGGCAATCAAAGTGTGATAGAAGGGGAGAAAACAATATAACAAATCTCTCTAATGAACTTGATATAGAACATAATGTTTTGGAGGCTCATAATGACAGTTAATTTAGAGAAGATCATGTTCACAATTTAGAAAATGAGGACAAAGATGAGAACTGGGAAATTGAAATACCCTAGGACTCTTATTTTGGTATACATGTTCCATTGATCATGCAAAATTACTATATGTCAACTTCAGGTAAAAGTAGGTTATATATTTTTATTTTTCATTGTAACATTGTAGCGACATTACTTATATGTGTTTCATTGTAAGATTGATGTTTCATATTTAATCATTAAGTTGTTTGTTTCTTATGTGTGACAGGAAATAAAGCTAGATTTGGTGAGGTTGGGACCTATTTCGTTTCACATAGATAGTGTCTAACTATTATTAAATGATAAATAACAAATTTAACAAGACTTTCAAGTCATTTGTTAGCCATTTCCTATTAGTCATTTGTCAGACATGTTTTCAAGTCTTTCAGGTACTAAGTTGTTTGGGTCCCCACATGTCGTTAGGACCATTAAGGGATGAGATAACATGAGTCAGTACAACTCATGCCCTGAATTTAATTTTTACCTATTGATGTAAGTATTTTGTTACCACTTATCACCAACAAAATTCTACCATAACATAAACCAACTTGAAGACAACACTTCTCATCTTCCTTTTACATAAATGCTCTATGGATCACCCTACTATACTTTCCGGAGACCAACATCTCTTCTTGGTAGGACTCTCCACCATACCACTAATCGCACAATAGACACACAGTAGTAACTACCACATTCTATAAATCTCTCTTGTCTTAGTTATTAGTGTCCCTGTCACACTTGACCAATACAATCTTGCAGGTTTATTTTTTTATAATATCTTTATTTTTTGTTATTTTGTGTATTTAATGTTAGCACCATCCAAGAGTAATGACTAAGTGTCCTTTGGATTTGATGTTTGACTAGAAATGAAGTCGGATTTGATATAGATAGTCTCCTAGTATTAAATGATAAATAAATAATTTAAGAAGTCTAATGCTAAGAAAAAAATGGGCTTATTCAAGTACATGAAATTGTGTTGATGTCTAGCTTTGATATCTTAGAAAATTTTAGTGGTTTATTTGCTGCTTGTTTAGAGGATTTTGTCAAGTTTGAAATTTTTGGTTTGTTTTGGTCATATTTTTTTAGTTGCTTGACTCATTTCATGCATAGATCAACAGATCTAGTTTTATTTTTATAATTATTGTTGTTTTCTTTATATATTTGGTGGTTTGAGGAAAGATATTTGATTTTCTTTCACTTTGTGGCATGATTTTAGCATCCTCACCTTTTAGAATATACTAAATTATTATTATTATTTTATGTTTTCTTCGAAAATAATTATTGATATTTGGAAAGGGAAATAAGCCCTAGGTAGCTAAGAAAATAGAGAAATGGTCTATGTACTAGGTTCCTACGCATTCATCGTAGGAGACCAATTGGCATGAGACCGACATTCCTGTTATGCAATTACACTTTGTCAAGGCAGAGCTGAGTTTGATGACTTGGGAAGAACACTGACAACTGATCATAATGCTAAGGAGATTATAATGTTGGTTTCTGTTGGGTTGTGTTATATTATTTCCACGACTAACCTACGTAGTGATCCAGGGGGTTAGACGGGGCGCGGAGCCCCCCCTTCGTTGCGTCGATTGCGCAACGGGGGGGTGACAGGGGGGGCGGCAGCCCCCCCTGTCCGGGGGG
>APFE030304189.1:0-34378 GCA_000404065.3 Pinus taeda
AATTAATGTCTCTTTTCCTTTTCAAATCCTTTTCTAGCCAATTTCCTTAGCCATAATAAACAACAAGTGATTCCCACTATGATGCTTTGCCCAACATTAAGCTTGGAATATGTTTTCCATGATCTTTCCCTTAGGGGAACACCATCGTCAGTGTTTTATGACACCTATAATCTGCAATACTACTGAAAACCAAAACATACTTCCCGTTAATCTTTATAACTTAGCTCGTCGCAGTATATATATCATACCAAAACATACTGTCGATGGAGCTTAATAACTTGCCTCGTTGCAGTATATACATCATACCAACTACTGAAAACATGACAACATACCACTAACTGGAGGTTTATAATCATAGCTCGTTACAGTATTTACAATAACAACCACATATACTTATACACATTTGCTTCAACTAGCAAATAACCATATTGTTTATGGAGATTTATAAATCTAGCTTGACATAATATGTACAATAATAGACACATATATACATATGCACATTTTATTTAACCAATAAATAAAAGGATACGATGGTTGCATCTGCAACAATGGAATCTAGAGGCTCACACATCCACCCTCAAATAAATACAAGGATTTGCCTCCTTTCCAGGAAGTCCAGAATCCACTGCCAAAGTCAACTTATATCCAATGTCCAGTGCTACGATCCTTGTGCTACCTATTCCCTTCAGTGAATATTTACCAGCTCATTTTTCTAGGGCACACTCCCAATGTGCATTTGATTCCATCTAGCAATGTTAATGACAAAAAAAAATCATTCTTTGACCTTCCCTTCTCTACTACATAGACCCTTTTAAAATCCAGTCACTCACCTTCCAAGTTCCCCAAAATCCCCTTTCCTGGGCGATCCATCCCTTGGCAAGGTTTCCTCGCATTGGAAGGTTCAAAATCCAAGGCACCTCCCTGCCTCAAAACCACCATACCAGTCATATCATGCTCATGGAAATCAATGGACACTATTAGGTACTAATGTCCCACAATGTGTAGAAAATCATGTAGATTACAAGCTCATGTAATCTATTAGAACAAGAAACAAGAATCTACTTCTACTCTTTACAGTGGAAGCCCCTAAACATCGAGAAAACAATAACCAACAAAGGAAGAGAATCAAAGGCACATAACACAATAAATATTTGGGGAAATCCACAGCTCAAAACCCCACTATCTATATTGCATATATCAGAAAATCAAGATGAGAATACAATGCTTGTTCTCACAATAACAATCTCAGCACTCTATAAAATCAATCTCCAACCCACAAGCAAACTCTGGGCCAACACTTAACCAATTCTATTTCTCTCCAAGCCCCTATTTCCTTGCGCCCTTGGTCAAAGAATTTGGATAAATACAATATGCTATGCTCAACCTTGAGCTTAACCTACACAAGTATTTCCCATCCTCCGCCTGATGGCTTCCTTTGGCCAATACTTAGCCAAATTTCCAAGCCTCCAAGCTTCTAATTCTTTGCACAATTCCTGAGAGAATTAGCTTGTATTTAAAGGGAAATTCCTCATCCATAATTGTGCAATCCATTCTAGGTGTAGTTCCTAATTGCATGCACCATCTATACAAATCAGAAAATTATACAACAAATATTACGTTGTCCCTACACTCTAGTCTCAACTGGTTCTTTCTAAGAATCGACACACATGAGTTTCTAACGAGGGAATCTTCAGTTAACTGGAGTAGCACTAGTTGAGTACACTAATGCATCAATTGAATTTTAACTCACTATTAGTTCCTCAAATAGTTTGGAGATAATTTAACTGGACTTAACTTAGTAAACTGACTTAACTAATTACCACCCATACTTAACTCATCTTGGACCCCTATAATAGGGAGAACATATACATGACTTCAGAAAGACTTCCAACTCGAAATTCCTAAGTTAACTAAGTCAACTCACTCTAGTTAACTATTACAAGTTGCAATGAGAATAGAATTTGATTATAATTCTCACTTTAATTCAAGGAAAAATTAAACTGAAATTTATGGATTCTATTTTTATCATTTCTTGTTGCTATTTTCAACACTCCCTCTCAAAAAGAAATGAATTCAACTTGATCACAATCCTGAACCTTTGGAATGTTTTGCATGCAACACTTCTCTCTAGTGTTGTTGCTCCAACAACTCCTTAAACAAAAAAACATCCAACTTGAATCAGAATGATGCCTCTGTCATCAAAGTCTCCAACTGTTATTTCCTCTGTCGACTGAAAACTTTGCACTTCTATTGACTCTTCCATTCTAAACTATTGTCAACCCTCTCTATGCTCTTTTGATCTTTTACTGCATCAATCCCACTAATTCCTCCCGCTACTATGTACTTTGGGATACCGTAGCAAGGTATGATCCATGAGATAAAACCATTCAATGGACCCTGCCCAATGTCATCCCTCTTGGGACTATCACTTCAAATCACCTCACCTCACACCTAAAGGTATGGTTTCATGCAATCCCTCTGTTGGGTCTCTATTTTGTCTTATTTTTATTTATATCTCTCACGTTGTCGATTGGCTAAATGATTATTTTCGAAGAGTATTTGTTACTTCTTTCTTTTAATAGGATTAAAATAGCATTAATGAGAGCTTAATTAAGGTTTGTATGTTGCATGATTAAAATTGGCTTGATTATACTTTGGGATGTGCCTGCACCATTGCATTTATGTGCCTACACAATTGCATTTACCTGCCTACACTAATTTATAGCTCCTTGCACTATGCTAAAATCAAACCTAGTTTTATGCTCTATTCATGAAGGAAATGGTATTTTGTTAGCACCATGCAAACTCTTACACTGACATCATTGCGATTGAATTTGTGCCTATACTTGAACCCTCCAGTTCATGGGGCTCGAATTGTGGCCAATATTATTGGGAAAGATAGATGGACTGCGCCCTTTGGCAAGCCTTCAGCGCATGAAAGAGCATGTTGCAGATGGCACGACAAGACATGCCCTTAACATACTTGCCAGAGTGGAGAGAGACTGATCTTACCTCAATGTCTACAAAGGTCCTCACTCGATCAATGTTAAGCCTCAACCTCATAGTAAATCTAAATGTCAGTCCTGAAGCTATGATGACAGTATCTTGTTGGTTTCATTTATGCAAGGATTTCAGGGGATTGTGTTCGATAAAGACAATATGCTGATGGCCCCTTATGTGCCCTATCTTTCGCCTACCATTGCAAATTCTCTAGAATATTGTAAATCTATATTTCAGGGATGGATTGCTCTACTCAGCAATTCTGTTGGGCTTTATCAATATGATCCTAATGGTTCAGAAGAAAAAGATTTGGATATTGGGATACCGGTTATAAGACATGGATCAAAGAATCCATCGGGAACATTAAAAGGCAATGAAATACTTCGGTTACGATCCATCATTACTTGTGATGGTTGGTTATTTCTAGTTTACATATATTGTTTATGGTAATAGGAATAGTTTTCTAACTATACTGACAGAGCCTTTAACTCTAGCTAGGGAGCCTTTCATTGTATTCATTATGACTGAATCTTATAGCATTGTATCTGAAGGCCATGAGGGACGTAGTAGTGACTGGGCAAGTCATTACGCGGAATTGAAGGGCAGTTGAATCACACCTACCAGGAACAGCTACTCCAGGAAAAGAGGAGCGATTCACCAGAATCGTTCCTCTTTCGACACTCAATTTCAAACTAATTATTATTTCAGAAAATTGTTAAAACTAATAATCTTCTATATTTTAATTGACTGAATTAAAAGGCCTAGTATGTAATTCGATGTCTATATAAGAAATCGACTGGAGCAAACATAAATTAGTCAATTAATTATACAGAAAGGAATTAGGAAATCAATGGAGCCAGAGGCAGTGCGCACGAAGGGAGCGCGTGGAAGGGAAGAGGAGTTGTCCCAATGTAGCATCACATATTTATCACCAGCAGATCGCTCCTCTCGTCTTGCTGTAGTTGAATGTTTTATGCTTGATATAAAAGACTATGTTTTCAGGAATTAAGTGAAGCAATTTTCATCCATGCTTTGTCTATTCATTTATTTCATCTAATGATTTTGATTACTATGTGAACGAGGTTAATCGAGGGTGTGAGTTGGCTGGGTTGGCTGCCAGACCAGCTCGACACCGCTCTACAGTTCTTAAATTAATTAGAATTTAGATTAGTATTTACTGTGTGAGTTTATTTAAACACTTTCAGTCTCTTTTCCTTCTTCAAGTTAATGTCATTTAATTTTCTACAATATTTTATCTTCAATTTTAAAGTTACTTTAATTTGCTACAAATTGTTCCTATTTCATTTTTTGCATCAAGGGTTGTGCTTAGAGATTTCTTCTTATCAAATTGCATCTAGATCAGATATGCCTTTATGAGCTCTAACATTCAACTCAAATTGATCCAGGTCCATTTAATTAATATTCCAGAACCTGAGATCGACTTGAGTATTTATGGCTTTGAAAGCCAACATTTATAAAAAGGAAATTGCACTATGTTCGACATCGATAATGTTTAATTTCTATTGTAGTTTCCCCATAAACTTTTGGATAGTTCTACACGAATCATTTTCAGGCACAAGGAAGGCGAGAGATTCATATTAATTTATTTCTTTCATAAGTTATCTACATAGTAGATTTACTTGTTGATGCTTTCAAGTTAATTCCACACAGAATTAGTACAGTCATAATGATTTTGAATTGCTTTTGAATTCCTTCCAGCATTTACAGTCTCTCGATATGTGTCGACATTTTTTGGTTTCCAGTTATGATTTCCTTTCTGAATTTCCTTTCACATTGTTAATTTCCTTTTATTTCCCACATTTTTTAATTGTTTCTATTGGTGTTTCTCTAATTCTCTTTTAGTGTAGGATTTCATTTATTGATGAGATTAATACGCAAGATAGGCCAGCATTTGTCTTGCAGGTTGCCAGGGGCTTTCTCTGGCATTTCCAGTGCTACATCTCGAAATTCACGAACTATCCGGATTGACAAATTAAATTTTGGTACATTTATAGACCCTATACTGCACCCAAAATTTTGGCATCGTTTCCAGGGAGGCACTCAGGGGATTGACCTTGGTGATCTGCCGCATTTGTTTTTTTTCCTTCACCTAGTTTCTCTTGCAATTTTATGTTCTTTGAATTTATTTCTTTCCTGCACTGTTGCTTTAAGGTTTCTCATTTTCTCTAATGATGAAAGAACTCCCCACCCTGCATATATATATATAGAGAGAGAGACAGAGAGACAGAGAGAGAGACAGAGAGACAGAGAGACAGAGAGAGAGAGAGAGAGAGAGAGAGAGAGAGAGAGAGAGAGAGAGAAACCATTCATGTGCTAACAAATGTACCAATTAGCTTGTTAAAAATAGGAAAATGGTATTTTGGGGAATCATCTAATGAGGAATTTTTATGTTGCTACAAAGACATACAATTCATCCAATGAAGAATTAAAAGTTGAAAATTTTAATATTTGGATTGAAAATAAAAATTATATTATTAAATATTTTATTTCCAAATTGGATGATTTGCAGGAAGAGTGGAAGCAGGATGAAAACCCACTACTTATCTTTTGCACCAACTGTAGAAAGAAACACCTCCTTGGAAAGTGTCCACTTAGTAGCATGAAAATTTGCAAAATTTGTGAAGAGGATCATCCAACAGAACGTTTCCCATCACTACCAAGATTACTGTAGGCACTCAGGAAATAAAGTAAGGAATCAAATCTACTACCAAGTATAACTCAAAACCCATTATCAATTGATACTTGGAATAATTCTTAATTTCCTGAGCAGGCTCATCAACATGTTTATAATCCTGCAGTTTCATAACAAACTTGTAATCTTCATCCAATCGAATATCCTACTTCATGGTCGCATTGGCCCTCTCCTTGGCGAGCACCAACAACAACCACAATTTATTTCCAATGCATCATTAAGTTATCCTCCTCCATGGTCCCAACCACATGTGCAACCTTACCCTAGCCTTAATCCATACCCTACCCCTTATCCTAATCCTTACCCTACTCCTTATCCTTACCCATGCCCTAGCTCTCATTCAAACCCTAATCCATACCCTAGTCCTAGTCCATACCCTAGACCCAACCCTAATCTGCACCCTAGACCTAACCCTAGTTCTAATTCAAAACCTAGATCTAACCCTAGCCCAAAGCCTAATCCCAATCCAAATCCAAACCTTACTCCAAGAATTGACCAAAACCCTATCCCAAACCATATCATAAACCCTAATCTAAACCATCATGTTGCACAACAGTTTCACACTCCTATTCTTCCCATTGAACAAAATGTTACATCTTCCATGTTTGGAAAGGGAATGAATTTGGAAACTTCCCCCATTACTACAGAGCATTCACCCCGAGAAGATATAATTCAAAGACCACCAGAGAAGGAATCTTTCATTGGAACTTGTTCTGAAAATGTTGTTGAGACTCAAAACCCTAGAATCTATCTCAACCATCTTGTCAATTTGAAAATCAAATATTTCAGCCTAAATCTGAGGGATTTATCTTTTGTCTTTCACCAAATTCTTTGTGCCTCCAGGAAAGTGACTATCAAACTGTGGAAGACTTGCATCAGTTGGAGAATCATAAATATGTGGATTCCATTGAATCTTGGTTTTGAGCAGTCATCAAGCCATCTTATTTCCTCATCATTCAGAAACCCTTGTTACCATATCAATTGAAGCAACTAGTTTCTCATTCTTTGGTATGACTTGAATTCTATTCTTTAAAACTAAGTGTGAGTATAATCAGTGTTTTGTTACGCACATGGCTTCATTGGAAGTATGCCTTCACTTAAAGGCAATATTTCTTTCTTTAAAAATAGGGTAGGATAATAGGAGAATAATGAATAAAGATGCATAACAACACTCTTGAACTTGTGATTCCCTAAAAGCGCATCTTTTTGAAATTTATATTATCATGCACTCTCATGGTAAGACTTGTCAGAATAAATTTACACTTAATACCTCATATTTTAAAGTGAATTTGATTATGGATTAACATGTCAGTCAAGGATATTGTTATAAGTTACATGTAATACTTTTCTCCTATCCTTAGAAACTATTATTTAGAACATATTTTAAGTCCTCTTCGAAGGGATCAATGAAAAAACCTCCTATGATGGACCACGCCTACAAAACTATAATAAGCTTTCGTAAAGAACCTTGGCATGATCAACTCAAGGAATATTTTTGGTCATTATCCAAGATGTTTTTTAAATAAGTTCTTAGGGTAGCATGACCAACCAGTAAAGAATAGTAATTAAAAAAAATTCATGCCATCCTGCACTCTTAAAGAGTAGATTTGCTTCCCCGCCTATTAAGTAACCCATCTGAGGTTAATCATAATCAAAGTTTTTTTTCTAAAAAAACATAAACCAATTAATTGAGGGATAGGAGGTCTCATTGCAAGTCGACCTACTATGATCATGGGTCTTAAGGAGAATGACATTACCGCACTCATCACCAAGTCAGGGTAATGGCTTTTAGTTGAAAAACTAGAAGACAAGAGGTCTCATCGCAAGCCAGCTTGTTCATTCTTGTTAGTTCTCATGAATGGCATTATCGATAGCTGGTTACCAAGTCGGGACAATGGCCTTCAATTAACTTCTAAAAAGAGAAAAAGTAAAATGTTCTTAAACGACTCTGAATATATATCTAATAGGTGGGACAAAAGCATTTCATAAGGTTAAAAGGTACCCTTGTCGAGGCTATGGACACCTGCTGGAAGCAAGGCCATGCCTGTGGTATTAAATTTAATTATACACTATGATTTACTTGGTTGTTTTTGCCTTTCCCTGAACTCACTATTAATCTCTTTGAGAATGGCTTTAACATCCTTCTATTGTTATGCCTTGGATTTCTATCTTTTTGGAATGATTTTTATGGGCATGGGACCCTTAGTGCAGGTAGCTCATTATGCCCAGACAAGAGAGCTTTACTTATACATGGATAATGGTAAGATAATCATAGTGGGAAGGTATTGCTATGTCCACTTTTAACACTATGCTTAAAAAAAAAAATCAGGTCACTCATATTTACAACGAGGATATTAAAAGTGAAACTTCTGATCAGGGATGCCTGCGAGATATTTTTTTGGAAATTTTAAAAGTTAGCTATTTTATTCAAGTAATAACACCATCCATGCAATTTAGTTTTTTATGGCAGTTTTCGTTTTAGTTTTTCTTGAAATCAGTTTAAGAAAATAAAGAGTCTAGCAGACACTCTGTTTTAGAACAAGATTTATCTAGCACAGGAAATGTGATCATGAAAAATTGTAGGAACATCATTTTGAACGCCTACAAATGTTTCTAATTCTGTTTTTTTGCGAGGAAGTAAGAGTATTGGATTTCCTTACATGAGGACACGCAAGATGGTCAGCATGGGGGAATGTTGGGTCTCTGTTTTGTCTTATTTCTATTTATTTCTCTCATGTTGTAGATTGGCTAAATGATTATTTTCGAAGAGTGTTTGTTATTTCTTTGTTTTAACAGGATTAAAATAGCATTAATGAGAGTTTAATTAAGGTTTGTATATTGCAGGATTAAATCTGGTTTGATTATACTTTGGGACATGCCTGCACCATTGCATTTACGTGCTTGCACCATTGCATTTGCTTACCTGCACCATTTTATGGCTTCCTGCACTATGATGAACTCAAAACTGGTCTTATGCTATGTTCATGAAGGCAATGGTATTTTGTTAGGAGCATGCAAACTCTTACACTGATATCATTGCAGTTGAAGTTGTGCCTATACTCGAACCCTCCAGTTTATGGGGCTCGTATTGTGGCCCATATTTTTGGGAAGATACACGGACTATGCACTTTGGCAAGCCCTCAGCACATGAAAGAGCATGTTGCAGATGGCACGACAAGACATGCCCTTGACATACTTGCCGAAGTGGAGAGATGGCCTTGATTATCACCACGGGACTGATCTTACTCAATGTATATAAAGGTCCTCACTCAATCAGTGTTAGACCTCAAGCTTGTAGTAAAGCTAAATGTCAGTCCTGAAGCTACGATGACAGTATCTTATCGGTTTCATTTATGCTAAAAAAATATGTAAGGCAGTTCTTTCCTACTTTGGGCATTATGCCTACAGATGAGACCGCTTATAGGACCGTAGCCGGCAATATCCCAGAAGAAAGTGTGGGCTCCAAGACCATGTGGGCGAAGTTAGGTCATAGGTTCAATTCCATGGGCATTGTGTCGAGCCTGAGAGTTATATTCAGGCAGCATCATTTGGCTCTCCCACATTTAAATGTCCCAGATATAAGGTGGGTCAACAGGAAAGAGTTGAAGGAGCAAGGATTTCAGGGGATTGTGTTCGATAAAGACAATACGCTGATGGCCCCTTACACGTCCTATCTTTGGCCCACCATTGTAGGTTCCCTAGTGGATTGTAAATCTATATTTCAGAGGAAGATTTCTTTGCCCAACAATTCTATTGGGCTTTATCAATATGATCCTGATGGTTCAAAAGCAAAAGCTTTGGAGGAGCTTATTGGGATATTGGTTATAATACATGGATCAAAGAAGCCATCGAGAACAGCAAAAGACATTGAAAAATATGGTTATGATCTATCATTACTTGTGATGGTTGGTGATTGCCATTTTATAGATATTGTTTATGGTAATAGGAATGGTTTTCTAATTATACTGATAGAGCTTTTAACTCTAGCTAGGGAGCCTTTCATTATATCCATTATGACTGAATCTTCCAGCACCGTATCTGAAGGCTATGAGGGATGTAAAAGTGAATGGGAGGAAAAGAGGAATGATTCACCAAAATCGTTCCCTCTTTCGACACTCAGTTTCAAACTAATTCTTATTTCAGCAAATTGTTAAAACTAATAATCTTCTATATTTTAATCGACTGAATTAAAGGCCCAGTATGTAATTCGATATCTATATGAGAAATCGACTGGAGTAAACATAAATTAGTCAATTAATTAGTTAGACAGGAATTATGAAATTGATCGAGCCAAAGATAGTACACACGAAGGGAGTGCACAGAATGGAAGAGGAGTTGTACTAATGTAGCATCACGCATTTATCACCAGTGGATCGCTCCTCTCGTCTTGCTGGAGTTGAATGTTGTCTGCTTGATGTAAAAGACTGTGTTTTCAAGAATTAATTGAAGCAATTTTCATCCATGCTTTGTCTATTCATTTATTGCATATAATGATTTTGATTACTGTGTGAACCAGGTTAATCGAGGGTGTGATTTGGCTGGGTTGGCCCCCAGACTAGCTTAACATCACTCTACAGTTCTTAAATTAATTAGCATTTAGATTATTATTTATTTTGTGAGTCTATTTAAACACTTTTAGTCTCTTTTCCTTCTTCAAGTTAATGTCATTTAATTTGTTGCAATATTTTATCTTTAATTTTAAAGTTAATTTGATTTGCTGCAAATTGTTCCTATTTCATTTGCAGCACCAAGGGTTGTGCTTGGAGATTTCTTCTTATCAAATTGCATTCAGATCAACTTTGCCTTTATGAGCTCTGACGTTCAACTTGAATTATTCCAGGCCCATTTAATTAATATTCTAGAACTTGGAATCGTGAGTATTTATGGTTTTGAAAGCCGACATTTATAAAAAGGAAATTGCACTATGTTCGACACTGATAATGTTTAATTGCTATTGTAGTTTCCCCATAAACTTCTCGACAGTTCTACATGATTCATTTTCAGGGACAAGGAAGGCAAGAGATTCATATTAATTTAATTTCTTTCATAAGTTATTTATGTAGCAAGTTTACTTGCCGATGTTTTCAAGTTAATTCCACACAGAATTAGTATAGGCAGAATGATTTTGAATTACTTTTGAATTCCTTCCAACATTTCTAGTCTCTCGATATTATGTCAAAACTATTTGCTTTCTAGTTATGATTTCCTTTCTGAATTTCCTTTCGCATTGTTAATTGCCTTTTATTTCCCGCATGATTTAATTGTTTGGATTGGTGTTTCTCGAATTCTCTTTTAGTGCAAGATTTCATTTATTGATGAGATTAATACACAAGATAGACTAGCATTTGTTTTTCAGGTTTCCAGGGGCTTTCTCTGGCATTTCCAGTGCTGCGTCTCAAAGTTCATGAACAATCCGAATTGACAAATTAAATGTTGGTACATTTATAGACCCTATACTATACCCAACACCCTCTACCCACATGGCTCGAAATTCCCCCCTACTAGAGGTCTCTATATGATTGGATGCCTCCACTAGGCCTCCTCTCGGCTTCTCCAATTGTGGTTGGTCCATAATTGTATGAGATTGCTTCTGAGACTACTTCTTCTCTGCTTGAGCAGATCTCTCCACTCGGTCTCCTGTCAGCTTCTCTAGTTGTCATTGCTCCACAACTTCATGAAGCTGCTTCAAAGGCTTCTTCTGGGGCTACATGTTGAGTGGTAATTGTTATCCCTCGAGGAAACTCTCCTAGGTTGTAGCTCGGAGATGCCTGGTAACATATAATCTTCAATATTGTTCTCAAAACTATTGGAATGGATGATGGTTTGGATCAAGTCACATAACCATTTCAACTCTATTCTCACTCAAGACATGCATGAACACTCTCACAATACAAGGCTTTAGAACACTAATGCTCAATAATTTATAGATTCAATGGGTAGATGGAGAATACTGACTGCACCAGCAGATTGCATACATAAACACATATGAATGGCCAGCTACAGGAAGTAAATGAGACTTACAAATCTAATTTATCAATGCAGAGATAAGATGACATTTATCTGGCATTAGACACAGCAAAAAACATGAATAACCTATTCAAGTGCAGGCATAGAATAGCAGAGAAAATTGAAATTGAACATATAATAGAAAAAGAAGCTTATATTGCTAGAATGAAGATGAGAAGCTTGAAGGAACAGAGGAGGGACAATCTCCAAAAGTTGAACCCCTATTACATTTTGCTTTCAAATATTTATAGCTTTTTACAATGATACTAAGCCTTCTAAGGCTTGAGAGGGCTTAATCTATCCCTCTGTCTTGTTTACTGTTTGATCTCTGACTAGGTAAGCATGGCTTGGAGGTTTCTTCTTCTGACAGAAGAATAACCGCATTCAAATATTTTGGGTAGTTTGTTGCACTGTCTGGGAGCTCTCTCATGCTAGAGATTCCCCACAATCATTCTGTTTGTTCTGGCTGAGCTGCGCTGTCTACGCTCCATGATGTTTCTGTTTCGGGCTGCAGTATGTTGTGGCTCTTCGCTTTCCCTTTCTGGTCTCTGTTTCCCATAAATCTATCTCCCGGACTCTGCTATGTGGTGGGATGGGTCTTCGGGCCTTTGTCTTCCCTTTAAATGTTTAGAATGACTGTTTTTTTGTTAAACACAAAAAAATGTTGCAATCGTGTAAAAATCCCGCCCATCTCTATTATTCTGGACTTCAAAAGTCCTTAAATCTGGTTTATTTATCTATCAGTTCTACCCTTAGGGTCACTATCGCAAGTCGCACACGACAAGTTCCCTTGCTTCCCTTTATATTTGGAAATATGTGAAAAAACATTGGAAACTATGAAAAATTGACCTTGGCAGACTTGAAACTATATATATTTTCATTCTGGAAACCCATTGGGTCCAGGTTTCATCACTATTGCTCTGCCCCAGGCTTCCTTTGTATTTCGTTTAAACAATGAAAATACACAAAAATGCGTTGAAAATGGGCTTGGGCAGACTTGACATAATATATAATTTCACTCTGGAAACCCATCGCGTCCAGGTCTTATCGCATCGCACACATATATGAAAAGGCCCCACTCCATGGTGATCGTCGATGCGATATAGCGATGTGATCAATCGCCATCACATGTCACTCATCCCAAAGGTCTTCCATATATCATGTCGTATGTCCCCACTGATTGCAACCCGCCAATCCGATCATTGGAGATTGCTGATCGGGGGTGTCCTCCGCTGAACCTTAAGTCCTCTCTGCTTGCCGATTTGTGATTTGTCGCTTAGATCTAGGCCGTTGATTGGCCAGATCTAATGGCTATCATGCATTTCCATGCTCAAGCTTATGATACTTGGTCTTTTGACTGTTTTAATGTATTTTAGCCTCCCGATAGTGTTTTTCTGCCTTTTTAAGGGATTTCCTCCTACGACTGTTGGGATTTTTGAATGATCCTTATGCAAATTTCGAAGCCTTCAAGAGCATATTTGGATCCTTTGGCATGATTATGCTGGCTTATGGAGACTTTAAAAAGCATACTTGGATCCATTTTTGGGCCAAATGCTTCCAGGGCTAATGTTGGCTCCTTCTGGGGATGAAATCCTCCCTATGAGGTTTCAAGGATCACAGATCAATGCCCTTCCTATAAAACAAAAATTAAATCTTCCTTCTAGTGTTCCATTGGGCATGGAGTCTATTTTGTAATGAAATAAAAACTGGAAAAAACATATTTACAATAATAAGGCTTTAAAGCCTTAAACGAAATAAAGTTTCAAGAACCACCCATTTACTGGCTACCAAAGTATCTCCTCCTTCCAAACTGTGTAGAATGAATGTATTCTTTTGCTGAATTTGAGCAATGACAAATGAACCTATCCATAAGGAGTCAAACTTTCCATGATTACCTTTCTTTTCCTTAAGTGCATCCCATTTAAGCACCCAAGCACCAACTTGGAAATGTTCCACTTTTGCCTTTCTGTCAAAGGTTTCTTTGATTTTCTTCTGATGAGCCTTTGACTTCTCAACCAGCTGCTCTCCAATCTATTGTAGTTCAACCAAGTTATTCATTATTCTTACCATGTCATTCTCTTCATCTTGTTCTTCTTGCAAGAATTTAGCCACAGGGAGAATTAGCTAGATAGGGAAAACAGCATCAGTGCCATAAACCAGTTTAAATGGAGAATTCCCTATGGACTTTTTGATGGTAACTCTGTCAACCCATAGCGCAAACTTCAACTTGGAATCCCAACTCTTTTTGTTGTCCTCTAACAGTTTTTTGATTACCCTTACCAGACTCTTGTTAGATGATTCTGCCAAGCCATTGCCTTGAGGATAATATGAGGTAGAATGCACCACTTGAATTCCCATGGATTCAGTCATGTCCACCAATTCTTTTGCCTTGAAAGTTGTTGCATTATCAGTGACTAGTTTGGTTGGGAAACCAAATCTGGTGAAAATATTCTCATTCAAGAACTTAATGACAACTTAATGATTGGCATTCTTATTGGGTATAGCGTCAATCCACTTGGTGAAATAATCATTGTCTACTAAGATCCATTTCTGTTGGCCACTGGAATGTGGGTTGATCTCACCTATAAAGTCCAAGCCCCACTACTAGAACAGACCATTGACATGTACTGGCTTCAAGGGTAGAGATTTTAGCTGTTATCTTCCTGCAAACCTCTGACACTTGTCACAAGTTTTCACAAAAGAAAACACATCAGAGAACAGAGTAGGCCAATAATACCCAGCCCTCAAGATTTTGTGTGTTGTGTTTTTCCAATAATGATGCCCTCCACAGATGCTAGAATGGAACTGGTGTATGACTTCCACAGATTGTTTTTTATCTAGACATCTCAAGAGGATTCCTGATGGGTCTTTCCAATAAAGCAGATTTTTATTAACGCAAAATTTGGCTGATCTAATTTTAATGGCCCGGGCTTGAATTGAGCCAAGTCCTGGAGGGACTTCTAGCTTCTGAGAAATGAACTATGCTGGAATACCATTCACAAGTGGCTAGATTTTCAGCAAGAGACTACTTCTACTTTTGTTCTTTTGTTGCTCCCTCTGTCTGGTCATCGTCTGAATTTAGACCCATGCAATTTATGTCTAACAAGCTCCAATTTTCTTCAGCCATAAGTTTAGCCAAGCCCTGGCCTTTGACAAGCTTAGTGGGCTTCACCTCTATGTTAAACTCTATGAATTTTGCAATCCATTTAGCTCTCTTTCCATCAATATCTAGTTGAGTTAAGACATCTTTTATTGAGGCTGAAGGTACGTATGCAACTACTTTGGAATGCAGAAGATAAATTATGAATGCCTTTAAATATTTTATGAGAGCATAAGCTTGTTTTTCAATAAGGCCATAACATAGTTCAGCATCCCTTAAAGTTTTGCTGAAAAAGGCCACGAGGTGCTCTATGCCTTCAGCATTTTTCTACAACAGAACTACTGCAATTGTATCATAAGAGGCAAAAGAGAAGATACAAAACTTCTTAGTGTAATCTGGGTTGATTAGAGTGGGAGCTTCCATGATAGCTTACTTGATGGCTTCAAAAGCACTTCTTGAAGCATCTGTCCATTTTATTTCTAATCCTTTATTTAGCATGGAAGTGATGTGCTTTACTAGCTCTGCAAAGTTTGGAATGAACCTCCTTACAAAATTAATCTTACCCAGGAAGGATTGAATGTCCCTTTTTGACCTTGGGATGGAAAATGTCTGAATGGCTTGAACCCTTGCTAGATCAATATTCACACCTTCAACAGAAACAATATGTCCCAGAAGTTTGCCTTCTTCTAGAGCAAACTGTGACTTCTTTGGGTTCACTGAAATTCCAAACTGTCTGCACTTTAGGAAGACCTTCTTCAAATGTTGTAAATGGTCTTTGTGGCTGTTGGAGAAGACTATTATGTCATCAAGATAAATAAGGAGAAACTTGTCCTTCTCTCCCACAAAATCTATGTCCATGGCCCTATGAAAAGTAGCCCCAGAATTCATCAGTACGAAAGGCATCTTGGAGTACATGAAAGTGCCCTAAGGGATAGTGAAGGCGGTATTTTCCTGATCTCCTGGATGTACATCAACCTAATTGTAACCTAAAAATCCATCTAAGAAAGACATGACTTTGGCCCCTGAAACTCTTTGTAGCAAGTGTTCCATCTTAGGTAGGGGGTAATTATCTTTTTTAGAGCACTTGTTCATATTTGTGAAGTCAACACACAGCCTAATTTCTCCATTTTTCTTTTTTACTACCACAAGGTTAGTTATCCATTTTGAATACTTTAGGGGAACTATGATTTTGGCATCCAACAGCTTCTTAATCTCTTTATCAATCAAAGGCAATAAGGGAGAGCTGATAGGTTTTAATTTCTGCTTAAAATGGGTAGTGTTCTTTTCCAGTGGAATCTTGTGTTGAATGATGTTTGTATCATAGGTTTTAATATCATTGTATTCCCAGGCAAAAATATCAGCGAATTGCTTCTTGAGTGTGCAATACTCAGAATTATGGGCAGAAGACAAATGAGTGGACAGATTGATGTATTTCGGATGGGATGGGCTCCCTATATTATGTTTACAAATAGCATACTCATTTTCTGTTTTGGCAGGCTTATAAGGCACATCGTTATGATTGAACAGTTTCTCTAGAGGCGCCAATCCTTTTGGTATATGATTACTAGGCAGCTGGACGATGCTTCCTTGGCCGATCTCATTTTTTAGCTTGGACTGGCCGCATTCCTCCATGGTT
Source organism: Pinus taeda (assembly GCA_000404065.3). Classification (NCBI taxonomy): domain Eukaryota; kingdom Viridiplantae; phylum Streptophyta; class Pinopsida; order Pinales; family Pinaceae; genus Pinus; species Pinus taeda. Next base: position 16,456 of record APFE030304189.1, read on the forward strand.
TCATTTTCTTGATCGATGTGCGTTTCAGCAAATTCCTCAACGACTTGTAAAAACCTGTTAATTTCCTCATCATCTTCAAAAACTCTCCAATATTTGAAATTGTCAGGCAAAGCCGGTCTATATTTTACCTGAAGTTCATATGTCAATTTAGGAGGCAAAGGAGGAATAAATGTGCTAGCAGACACAACAAGGGAGTCGGCAAGCTAGTTCTTCATTCTCGGAATATAAGAAATGTTGAAATTAATAAAAGAATCCTTGAGCCTCCATACCTCATCTCTGTATGCTTTCAGCCTTGGATGCTTAGCTTGGAAATTTTTATTGACCTGCTGAATAATGAGGTCTGCATCTCCAAACAATTCCAGGCCTTTGATACCCATTTATTTAGCAGCGCTTAAACCCAGAATCAAAGCTTCGTACTTTGCTATGTTGTTTGTGACCTGAAAGGTTAATTTGAAAGATAAATAAATGTATTCCTGTGTTGGGGACACAAGGACTGCACCTACCCCTACAGCTTCCTTGGAGCAAGCCCCATCAAAGAACATGTCCCAAATCTGTGGGCCTTCTTCCTCAGAGATTTGCAAAACTAGTTTTTTAAGTTGTGTGGAGGCCAACTCTAATTCTTCAATATGAAGAATACATGCTCCAAAATAAATGTCAACAGCATTGATAGGATGATTAGTGGGGTTCTTCTCATCGGTAATGATATAAGCCAACTGCACCTCTCTGTATAATCTCTTGCTCTCACCTCCGAAAACTGGGACAGTAGCATAAGATAGATCATTTTGTAATGATCCACCTAATCTCTTGATCCAACCTCTGGAAAGTAACATGCCAAACTTGGGGGGTACATCTTCTACCACAATATCCATCATCATGCTTTTCATGGGCAACTGAGACAAAGTGATGGCTAGGTCCTTGATTAATCCCAAACATTTCACTTTTCTAGAGTTAAAAGAGAACAGGCCATGATAAGGCTTGGTAATGTCAAGACCCAGCTCATCCATGACAGCCTTGGGCATTAAATTACGGTTGGCTCCAGTGTCCAGAAGGTAGTTGTGAAGGATTTTATCATGAATAGTCAAAGAGACATAGAATGATGGGGAGCTTTCTTCACAATTTTCAACCATTGGGCTGAGAATAACAGTTGGCTTGTCATCTTGTAGATTTACATAGTCAGTGGAGGCTTGGATGGCTTTAGGCTCAAGGGCCTTGAGGATGGATCCTTTGAAGGACTCATTCTTCACTAGTTCAATTAGAGGCATAGGTATTCTTAGCTTTTGAATTTCTGATTGAAAACTGAAAGGGGAAGGAGACTTGTCAAGGCTTCTTACCTCATGAGCTAGAGCTTTGAGGATGATGGGATCAACTACCAATTGCTTTTTCTTATTAGCTTGTTGTACTGTAGGGATAGAAGCTCTTTGAATAGGAGTTTCCTTGGAATTATTCATCTTTGACCTCAGATTATATCTGTGTTGATCTTCAGTTTGTAGAATAGCTTCCCCATCCCATTCATGGCTGATCTGGTCATTGAATAATGACTTTTCATAGGCAGCTAAGGTCAAAAAGGAATCATTGCCTTTTGTCTTCCAAACAATGGATCTCATCATCTTCTTCAAAGTGCTCTTCTTTCATGACTTCATCTTGAAAAGGGGCCTTCACCCTTTGGTCTTCATTGGCATCTTTGCTTCTTTGCAAAATCTGCAACTACTCATTCCTCTATATGGATTTGGATTTGGATTTCTAGGAGCAAAGGTATTAGGAACTCTTCCTTTTCTAGGGCGTTGCTCAACCTTTAACTTGGAGATTTAATAGGCTAATGACTCTATCATTTTGGTCATTTTAACTATCTTAGGATCAGAGGATGATGAAGACTCGCCCCTCTGTCTTCTTCTATCAATATTTCCCTTGAGCTTCTTTACAACCATGATGTTTGATTCCACTTCCAAGGTTGCATCCTACATGTAAGCCAAAGTAAAACATCACCTCTCTCTCAACAGTAGGTAGAAGTCAGAATCAAAAGCACTGGCATAGGTGAGTTTAGCAGAGGTAGTAGTGGGTTTTACTTCAGCTGGTATCTTGTTGTACATACGGTTAAATCTCTTATTAAAATCATATAGAAACTCACCATTTTCTCTCTTTAAGTTTCCAAACTCAAGGTGGTAGTAGAGGAGATCCTTCTTATCCCTCCAATGCTTTAGAAATGCATCATCTAAAGCTTCAATATATGCTATAGATCTTGGGTTAGTTCTCTGAACCATTTTCTAGCCTCTCCATCTAGGGTTTGGACAAAGACTCTCATCCACGCATCATCTTCACTAATGTCCAAGTTATCAGCATAGCTATAGAATGACTCGAGATGTTCTTCAGTAGTAACACCTTCAGTCCCATTGAACTTAGGCCTATATTTTTTATATTCTCCAGTAGGCATGGCATTCAAAGGAGTGGGCAGTATTAGAGGTCCATACCTAGCAGCTATGATTCTTTCCATTTTGGTAGGTGCTTGTGGACCTGCCATAGCTATGGTGGCTAAAAGAGTACTAGTAGTCTAAATGATAGAGGGCTAAGGAGTGATTGATAAGACTAAAGGAGTATGATGGATAGGAGGCGAAGTTTCCTTTGGGCTTACAACAAAAGGAGAATCTAAAGAATAAGGAACTTTATGAATCTCTGAGAGTTTTTCTTCACTGCTAGTATTAGATGTTATACTCTCAACATGTATTTGTTATGTTACAAGACTTGCTTGAAGAGATATAGGAGATTGTTTAGGTTTACCTAAACCTGATGCTCCTTTCTGCAATACCTTTCTCTCTTTGATGATTTTTTAGGGGTCAAGTACTGGGTCAGCTTGTAGCTTCTAAGGATTTCTCCGAGTATGCCTCACAAACTAAGCCAAAACTATCAAGTGGAGTCACCAAGAGGTTCGGCCTCTAGTAGAGTCGCCAGATAGATGATTACAACCAAAAAAGTGCCCAAAATTTATCTATCATCAAATTTGGATCTATGTCGTTTCCCAGGGAAGCTGAGCTTCAGTTTCCTCTCCTAGGAAATGGTGCCAATTATGTTATCACTCCAGGAAACTCTCCTAGGTTGTAGCTTGGAGATGCCTGGTAACATATAATCTTCAATATTTTTCTTAGAACTATTAGAACGGATGATGGTTTGGATCAAGTCAGGTAACCATTTCAACTCTATTCTCAGTTAAGACATGCATGAACACTCTCACCAATACAAGGCTTTAGACCACTAATCCTTAATAATTTATAGATTCAATGGGTAGATGGAGAATACTAACTGCACCAGCAAATTGCATACATAAACACATATGAATGGTCAGCTACAGGAAGTAAATGAGACTTGCAAATCTAATTTATTAATGCATAGATAAGATGACAGTTATATGGCATTAGACACAACAAAAAACATGAATAACCTATTCAAGTGCAAGCATAGAACAACAGAGAAAATTGACATTGAACATATAATAGAAAAAGAAGCTTATATTGCTAGAATGAAGATGAGAAGCTTGTAGGAACAGAGGAGGAACAATCTCCAAAAGTTGAACCCCTATTACATTTTTCTTTCAGATATTTATAGCTTTTTTGATGCTGAGTCTTCTGAGGCTTGAGAGGCCTTAATCTATCCCTCTATCTTGTTTAATTGTTTGATCTTTTACTAGGCAAGCAAGATCGGTGGTTTCTTCTTCTGACAGAAGAATAACTGCATTCAGATATTTTGGGTAGTTTGTTGTGTTGTCTGGGAGATCTCTCATGCCAAAGATGCCCCACAATCATTCTATTTGTTCCAGGTGAGCTGTGCTATCTATGCTCCATGATGTTTCTGTTTCGGGCTGCAGTGTGTTGTGGCCCTTCTCTTTCCCTTCCCGGTCTCTGTTTCTAGGCAATCTATCTCCCAGACTCTGCTATGTGGTGGGATGGGTCTTTGGGCCTTTGTCTTCCCTTTAAATGTTTAGAATGATTGTTTTTCTGTCAAACACAAAATAAACGCTGCAATTGTTTAAAAATATCGCCCATCTTTGTTATTCCGGACTTCAAAAGTCCTTAAATCTGGTTTATTTATCTATCGGGTCTGCCCTTAGGGTTGATATCACAAGTTGCACACGGCATCTTCCCTTGCTTCCCTTTGTATTTGAAATACGTGAAAAAGCACTGGAAACCATGAAAAATCAGCCTTGGTGGACTTGAAACTATATATATTTTCATTCCAAAAACCCATCGGGTCCGAATTTCATCGCTATCGCACTGCCACAGGCTTCCTTTGTATTTCGTTTAAACAACGAAAATACACAAAAATTCGTTGAAAATGGGCTTGGGCGGACTTGACATAATATATAATTTCACTCCGGAAACCCATCAGGTCCGGGTCTTATCGCATCGCGCACATATATGCAAAGGCCCCGCTCCATGGTGATTGTTGATGTGATATAGCGATGTGATCAATCGCCATCGCATGTCGCTCATACTAGAGGTCTTCCATATATCATGGCATATGTCCCCGCCGATCCGATCATCGGAGATCGCTGATCGGGGGTGTCCTCCGTCGAACTTTAAGTCCTCTCTGCTTGTCGATTTGCGATTTTCCGCTTAGATCTGGGTCATTGATCGCCCAGATATAACGGCTGTTGTGCATTGCCATGCTCAAGCCTGCGATACTTGGTCTTTTGACTGTTTTAATGTATTTTAGCCTCCCAAGAGTGTTTTTCTACCATTTTAAGGGCTTTCCTCCTGCGACTGTTGGGATTTTTGAATGATACTTAGGCAAATTTCGAAGCCTTCAAGAGCATATTTGGATCCTTTGGCATGATTATGTTGGCTTATGGAGACTTTAAAAAGCATACTTGGATCCATTTTTGGACCAAATGCTTCCAAGGATAACTGTAATATAATATCCCTCTCAACCACCAAGTCTCTAATGTTTGCCTTGCTCCTCAAGGCTTTGCATGCATCTTGAACCTCAAGAGCATATAGGTTCTTGGCTAGAAAAACCAATATGTTTCATTTGTCCCGTCATCACAAAATTTTCTAGAAAAAGAGTTGATTTTAAATTAGCGATATCTCCCTCATCCGAACTTCGATTCGGCCGATTTTTCTTTTTGTATTTGGGTATTCTTTTTCACAAAGAATCCAAATATGATATTCGTTTCTGAAAATTTTGCACAAAAATTTTCAGATCTACTCTGCAAACTCGCGGCCCAAAACTCAAAACCTCGAAATCTCCTCTATTATATTTTTCTCGGCTCTAATACCATGTAGAAAATCTTGTAGATTCAGAAGCTCATGTAATCTACTAAAGCAAGAGACAGGAATCTACTTCTACTCTTTACAGCGGAAGCCCATAAACATTGAGCAAACAATAATCAATAAAGGAAGAGAACCAAAGGCACATAACACAATAAATATCCAGGAAAGCCACAACTCAAAACCCCACTATCTGTATTGCATATATCAGAAAATTATGATGAGATTACAATGCTTTTTCTCACAAAAACAATCCCAGCACTCAGTAAAATCAATCTCCAACTCACAAGCAATCTCTTGGCCAACACTTAGCCAATTTTGTTGCTCTCCAAGTCCCTATTTCCTTGCGCCCTTGGCTAAAGAATTTGGATAAATACAATATGCTCTGCTCAACCTTTAGCTTAACCTACACAAGTATTTCCTATCATCAGCTTGAAGACTTCCTTTGGCCAATACTTAGCCAAATTTCCAAGCCTCCAAGCTTCCAATTCTTTGCACAATTCCTGAGAGAATTAGCCTGTATTTAAAGGGAAATTCCTCATCCATAACTACGCAATCCCTTCTAGGTGCATTCCCTGATAGAATGCACCATTTGTACAACTCAGAAATTTACACAACAAATAGTACACTGTCCCTGCACTCTAGTCTCAACTTGGTCTTTCTCAGAATCGACATGCATGAGTTTCTGATGAGAGAAACTTTAGTTAACTGCAGTAGCACTAGTTGAGTGCACTAATGCATCAACTGACTGTTAACTCACTATTAGTTCCTCAAACAATTTGGAACTAATTTAACTGGACTTAACTCAGTAAACTGAGTTAACTAATTACCACTCATACTTAACTCATCCTGGACCCCTATAATATAGGGAGAACATATACATGACTTCATAAAGACTTCCAACTCAAAATTCTTAAGTTAACTAAGTCAACTCACTCTAGTTAACTATTACAAGTTGCTATGAGAATAGAATTCGCTTTTAATTCTCAGTTTAATTCAAGGACAACTTAAACTGGAATCTATGGATTCTATTTTTATCATTTTTTGTTGCTATTTTCAACACAATGGCCCTACTCCTGAAGTTTCTACTACTTCTAATTCTTGCAGTCAGTTTCAACCACCCCAAACCTGGCATTTTCAACCACCCAAACCGTGCATTTCAATGCTTTCCTCTACCAAGCACATAATTGTCATTAGATTCAAAAAGAATTGAAATAAATCAAAATCATACCTCATTGGTGTCTTGTCAATAAGGTATAGTTGCAATTTTTTTTACTTCCTATCACAACAAGTCAAACTAGCTATTTGATCAAATCATCATGTGTAAACATATCTCATCTAGTTAGCTCAAAACACAACCATCATACATCATAATCATAGATCACATGCATAATTAAAACTGGAGTAAAATACTGATACTTATCTTTCAAATGGTTCTTTTCTTTTTCCTTTGTTCTTTCTCCTTTTTATACACACATAGAATAGGTTGCCAAACCCAACAAGCACCCAGTGCCTCCTTTTTAAGCAACAATGGAATCCGGAGACTAAACCTCCTCCTCCCTCAATATCAGCAACAAGGGTATCTTAAGAGTAAACCACCTCAACCCTCAATATCAATAACAAGGGCATCCATAGACCAATCTGCCTCAACCCTCAATAGAAACCACAAGAGCCAGACAGTCCCATACATGCCTATCCTATCACATTATATAACACATACACATACACAATGTACAACATAACACATACACCAACACTCGGTGTACAATTCCACACATACATCTACACTCAATGTAAAACATGACACATACACTTGCACCTCGTGTACAACACGACACATCTACCTACACCCAATGTGCAACACAACACATAGACGTACACACCGTAAAATACCACAAATGCACATGTTGTGATACAACGACTACACAATACCTATAACGCCGTACCAAATATACATAACACAACACATACGATGTGTACACAATACCACATGTACACAGCGCCACCTGCACAGTGTGTACATAACACCCAATGTACACAACACCACCTACACAATGTGCACACAGCACCCCATGTACACAGCACCACATGCACACAGCGCCACATGTACAACATGTACACAGCACCACATGCACACAACACCACATGTACAGAATGCACACAAAACAGAATGTACATAGCACCACATGTACAACATGCACACGACACCATATGTACACAACATCGCATATGAAACATGCACACAACATTAATTGTACACAGTACCATATATACCATATGTACACACCACCATCTGTACATAGTACCGCATATACAACATGCACATCGTACCACATGTACGCAACACCGCAGTTACAACATGTACAACATATACACAACATTAGTATTACACATCCTAAGACCACACTGTCCTTACCAAGCAACCTTTCTTCTAGCGTCTTTACACTATCTATGCTTGTCCCAACATGTCGCAAATTACATTGTTTTCATTTCGCTGACGTATCCCTCAGTATTACTTGCCATAGCATAAACATATCCATAGTATAATCACATAATATTAACTCATATCTACATGCTACTGGCCTCATAAATCTGTCAAAGCTACTCTTCCCACTTGATTCCTCATAAGACCAGGAACCTCTTCATGTCATTCACCTGCATAATCAATCATTCCTCCATAAGGATGATCCCTAACGATCCTCTCAAAAAATGACATACATACATACAAATATATATAATCATTAGCATAAATCAATCATGATAGCTGACGACCCTATCAAATAACGACATACATACATACATGTATACATATATAGACATTAGCATAATCATGATCACAACATAATTACCAAATAGCATAAGGTCAAGATTAAGAGAACTCCCTTTATCTGTGCACAACATGCATAACATTGATAAAAATCATTCCCAATATAGCTAAGGCATATGATTTCTTAGGTCCATTTACTTCAACTCTCTTTCTACCTTTCTCATCACTATCCTACGATCGTCCATTTACCCCAATGAACTCAACCAACCCAACTCATTGTCATTTTCTTACCTTCACCTACCCTTTACTCATGCATTGATCTTCATCTGAGTCTCATATTACCTGTCAGATTTCATTCAAATCTTCCTAAGCTCAATTACTTTTCTCTTTCCCAAGCAATTCCCAAGACCCTCAAAACATAAAAGACAAGAACAAGAAGAAAAACATGGAAAGCCAATAGTGATATGATGCCACAAACAAAGAGGCATGGCCATGCATGAGACACAAACAAAATTTCAAATCAAGCACAAGAAAATCATAAAGCAATGAAAGCACAAAACTAGCAACAAACACCATGAATTAATCCCCATGGGTCGTAATGCTTCCAAGGGAAAGCTCAACCCAAGCCTTCTTCAAGATTTCATGGAAGTCTCTTTTGCCATGCTATCACCTACATCATACTTCCATAAACACATATTTGTCAATGCATAAATAAACCTAACAATACACCAGTTACCTTACCTTATTGGGCCAAGCACACTGCCTTGTAATTGAACACATACACATATCATCTCGCAAGGGACTCCAATTACTTGATGAATCCAACCATAATTGGAAGCTAGTTGTTATACCTGTCAAACACATGTTCGTGAATATAGCACATATCCACATAATGTCAGAAAATATTAGGGCTAAGAAGACTTCCTGTATTCATGAAAAGAACTCCTTCGTCTGGAACTATGGTCTCCAAACATAGCCAAATGAATTCTCATCCAATTCTTTTATTTTACCTTTTACCTTGCTGCAATCAAGCCTTATTAGGTGTTATCACATCACCCGACTATTAGATATATATAAAAATCAATTGTTACCTTGCCATACTAATACCAAGCATGTTTCCCTTCAACTGTTCACACATGTCAGTCACATGTTCCAAAGAGAAAGACATCATGTCTATTAATTCGAAATCAACCTTTACCAAGACTAACAACCATATCATAATTTCCAAATTAACTTACTCTCATTAGTCGTAATACTACCACTGGAACCTACTTGCACTCAAATACATATCAAATATCTCATCACATAATGTGTTAGTACTACCATCTTAAAAAAATAGCATTCCTTCATGCAATACTATAGACACATACTCACATCATGCAATCAATCAAACACTCAAACAATAGATAGATGACATAAGAGACACCAAACACTCAAACATCAATAGACAACATAATCAAACTCATACCTGAATTTCATAACCCTACCATCTGCACAGGGCAATCTATATTAGCATGATACCTACAACATCAATAACTTAACACAATAACCATAATCAGCGTGTGTATGACCGCAATTCATATAACAATAAGTGTTATCACTCATGACTGACACATGTGCATATGATCGCACTGATTAACTAACATCTATCAGGCATCCAACCACAACAATAATAGAATGACAGACATGTACATAACCATAATGCTTGTGACAACCATTAACCAACATAATTGTGTGCCCAACATACAAACTTGTATGATGATCCATCGTTACTGATGAGCCTCGGTATTGCAACAAGAATGCTACAACTCCCAAGGCTACTGACTTTACTTATCAACAAGAATGCTACAACTCCCAAGGCTACCGTACAAAATTAAGAGGTGTTGGCACTATATGTGCAGCATACAATTTTTCATTCCTTTATTGTCATGATGTAATGGAGTGCATGTACTGAAGTCAAATCATAAACTAATTGTAGAAAATGGAAACCTCAACCTATTGCAAAAAAGAAAGTACAAGGAAATAAACCTATTCTAATTTCATGAAGTAAATATCATAAACTAAATGTCAACCATTACATCTAAAAGACTTTAGATCCATTAACAATGTTCATTGGATGTGGCAACCAATAAAATCATCATTGTATTACCCATTTCATGAATTTGTCCATTAGCCCAAATCATTGAAATGTTATGCATGGTTAAAGAGGCAAGTCCTAAGTGGTATTTATTCTTCCCTAATCATTTATTTAGAGCCTATGGACCTTCATTCAACCCTAAGGGACAATAACCCAGCTTCTTGAGCAAATCTATGCAAGTATATGCATGTTGGAAGGCTACTACAGGGTTTCCTGTAGTACTACTACAGGAAACAACATATTTTCTATAGGGAGTTATAATTCATCGAATGACCAACCAAATCAAATCCAAATTGGACGGGACAAATTTCTTTATTGACTAGGATGTCTTAGGTCTCCATTCCAAGTGGAATCACTTAAAAAGTCCTGTGTTAACAAATGCTAAAAAATAGCAGAAAATTACTAGTCTAAAATCTAGAAATTAGAGAACTAGTGAGCTAGTATGTCTATCAAATGCCTAACCTAATCAAGTGAAAATTAAATGGGGTGATTTTTGTTATTAAGTAGAATTTTTTTGTGATCTAATTCAATTGGAACTAACTAGATTGAATCTCATTAGAATTCTCTATAAAATAACAGAAATTTATTGTTATTTTCCATAAAGGAGTTCCAGAAATCTAGATTGGGAATAAGCAAACTAATCCAAGTATCTCAATGATTACTATGACCTTCCAAAGATTTTACAAGGATTAAATGATGCTTGTGGTCCTACAAAATAACTTACATCAACCATTTAACCCAATCCTACAATAAGAAATCATTCATACTAAATGCAGAAATAGAAAGAAACAAGAACAAGAGATGCATGTGAATAAGAAGTAAAAAGAAGAAAAGAAAATGATACAAAAGGGATCTTAGGCTCCTAGGATGTCCAAGCGCAAGTAAAATCAGAGTCCTATGAAGGAGAGCAAGGTTTAGAAGCTAAACATGGCATCAGTCTTCTTTGTTTCCATCAATACAATTACATCCCTGCAAGAAATGACAATGGAGCTACAAAAATACAAGTTCTCTCCACAAGAAGACTAATAAAAATCAACCCCTAAAGGAAAATTTGACTTGATACTTATACAAAATGATTAGGAATCATTCTCCATGTAAGGAGGAATCTTTCCCCAACAAAATCCTTGATTAGTGAATCTAGTTCCAAATACTAAGAATCTGCATTAAATGGTAAGGAACACATTCCTAGATTTTCTCAATCATTGGAGCTCCACAATATGTGTCATAATTCTAGAAAATATTGTTGATTTATTATTTAATATTGATCCTCCTGTAGTAGGGAGTAGGTCCCTAGATTATCTCCTCCTCCAAATCTCCATAATTTGCCCAATATTCTCATAATATTCTAGAAAAATAAATAATATTAGGCACAAATATGCAATTATCCATAAACCTTCCTAATGAACATATTAAAGTTAAAAAAAAAATATCTAATGCAAAAAGAGAGGTTCAATGTGTTGAAGGATGGTTAAATGAGCCTTAATTTATGTCTAATTTAGAGGCATGGGCCTTAATTTATGTCTAATTTATAGATCCATCAGTTACCCCAAGGTCCAGTGTTACAACCTAGCTTTAATTATCTACATCTCCTTCTCTATTTCAGCCAACACATTAGCATCATGATGACATAAACCGATAAAATGACTACCATGATGCATTTCTAACCTATTATGCATGCATAACCATAACCATGACAATGCATGCATAACAACATTCATCCAACCCATCCAGTCCAAGTGGTGAACCATGCTGTGATACCACTTTGTAACTGCCTCCTCCCATATCTACTCACTTTCACTGGATTTCCCAGGGTAAACATGAGCTAAGGGCTACTATGACACGACTCAACCTCCTAGATGACCTTAAGGAAATGGAGCCGACAAAGCAAGACCTTGCTTACTTCCCTCAGGTGCTAGAGGACCCCCAGGAACTAACCAACCATTCGAGGTGTCCAACCCTTGATATAAATTTATTTTTCAATCATCTATACCCCCAGTCACTGCCATGACAAGTCCTCTAAGTGAATATAACCCTCTAATCACTTCCACAAGCTTGCTTCTCAACGACTGTGGTCTTTTTCAAGCAGTTCAATGCCAGCGACCATCAAATCTAAGCCACTTTTTCAAGTGTAGGATCCAGACCTCTGCCCAAAACTTAATGAAACACTCAAAAAATATAAATATCATAATGACAAAGATTTTAACTCAAAACTTGATCAAGGACTCACCCTATCCCATCCTAACCGTGATAGTCATTTTGTCAAACACATGATGAACATGCAACCTATAGGTCATGAATGCATATATAAACATAGAGATATGAAACTTATATAAGCTTTACCATGAAGGAATAATTCCCTCTCACAATAGTTTTGATAACATCTATTAGGTCATGCATTCAATAACCTTTCATTATTAATCAAACATTATAAGAGCCATAACTTGGACCTATCATAAAACCATGCTTATAACCAGCATATAATCAGATAAATAAAAATGATGAAACATACATTAAAGCCACATAATAACAAGTACATTTACTCATAAAATACAAGAGGAACTTAGCTCTTATTGACATATGTAAAAACCAACCAAGTCAGGGAATTCCACGTACCATCTGACCATAGATTGGGCTGAACCAAATATTTGTTTCAATGAATCACCCATGTGCCATATTTCAAGCATGAATGTGGGATCTCATGGAATAAACCAATCCATAAACAACTAAGGGAATCCATAGGTTAAACCACCTCAAACCTCACACTATCATGATCTCACCTAAACTGGTCTCGAGATCACAAAACCAAATTGACCTTAGATTCCTCAAAATTCCTTCACCATCCCTTGAGAAATTTTCCTGTCTCCACCCACCTGTTGAGGGCTTGCCATAGAAAACCATCTTGACCCCCAACCCCTGGGATTTTCGTGAGACCGCCTCACCCAGATCCAAAACCTTCCAGTAATCCAAATCTCAATGAAGAATGAATCCCATCACACCATGGCTATCCAGAAATGGAAATGCAAGGCTGAAACCACTGTCAGAACTCAAAAAACCCATGCCACTAACAACAAATGAACCAAATACACACATGCATATACCATGCATGCCAAAACTAGTTATGAAATCATACATGCAACATGTTACCTGCAATTATTCCTGCTAAAATCGCTTGATCCAACCATTCCTTTCCTTTTCCTTTGTTTCCTTGTCTTTTTTTTATTTCCTTGTCCTTCCTTTGCTTGCTTTCTTTTCTTCTCCTCTTGGTGCTCTTCTCCTCTCTGAAACCAATTCCAAAACTCAATTGACAAAAGGCTAACCAGCAAAAGTTGTGTACTTCTCCTTGGAAGCCTTTGTATTATTGATTCCTATAATTTCTTCATTTTTTCTTCAATTTCCTTCTCATGCAAACATGTGACCTTTCACCTTCCTTTTCTCATATTTTCCATTATTTCATAATAATAAAAATGTCAATTAATGCCTCTTTTCCTTTTCAAATCCTTTGTCATTTCCCTTTCCAATTTCCTTAGCCATAACAAACAAGTGATGCCCACTAGATTGCTTTGCCCAACATTCAGCTTGGAATATGTGTCCCATGACCATGGTCTTATTTTGCCTTTATTAACTTTATTACATGAACTTCTAACCTGGGGCTATTACAAATTCTCTAAGGGCCTAATCAATTCAAGATTGTCTTTCTGAAGCCAGCTCCTCCCTAGCCCAATCTTTTGCAAGAGAAATGTGTGGTTTCCTTCCCCGACATCTCCAAAAACCACTAGAGACTGGGATCTTTCATAAGCCACCCATAAGATCAATTGGGACAAGGGGAATCTGCCTTGATATAATATTGTAGTGAACGGAGATAATGCCTTCGTCTTCTGAGATGTTTGAATCAAAGGAAATCGTGGGGGATAAGGGACCTCCCATAACATTCGACAAGGCACAAGGGACTTGTCCTGGGGAGAGAGATGTAATAAGATTTTGTATAGACTCTATTTTCCATTCATTACATAAATTATCCCGATGAAGCTCTGATACTAAAAGAGTACAAGTAAATAAAGGAATAAAGTGGATGGGAAGAGAAGTACCCTTCAATACAATATCTTCTTCTAGCTAACATGACAAATCCACAAGCTCCTCGATCTGCGGCATCTGGTATGGGACCTTTGAATATTTCACCATTGTCGCTTCAACCTCCATACATGCAGTGTTGTCCTCATCCCTGGCTTGTTGTCCTCCTGTGACAAATCTACTCCCCTTGGCCAAAACAAGCATCACATCACCTAAAAATACCAATTCTTCACTCCTGATCCCTCCCCCATATTTTACGAGCTCTATTTGAATCCCTACTGAGGCCACCAATAGCTCTTATGGGATATTTCCCTTAGGCTGAAATGTAGAGCCTATGTTGATCACTCCTCTAGCCTTCCTCTTTTGTTTATTAGGTCTCACCTAGAATTGTTTGGATTTCAAGGACATTGTGTAATTTTCCAAAAGGTTTCCATATTTGTTGCATCTATTACACTAGAAGGGAATACCTTCATAATCGAGATCCAGTAGCCATTCCTTATCTTTCCCTATGTTCATTATCTTATAAATTTTTTATCTCAAGTCCATTCTAACCAAGATTCTTTCTTTTGACCAGTCCTTGGTCTCTTTGTAAGCATAATCTTCTCCCAAAAACTTCCCCAAGATGTTCTTGATATTCATAAAACTACTCATATTCCACATGTGTACATGTAGACCACGAATGCGGACCCATATTGGCATCACATCCATTCTTTCTTAACATGCATCAAATAAGGGATTCCAAAATTTTAATGCAATAAGAGTGGATTCAATAAACCATGCCTCTTTGGAAACCACTTTAGCGTGCACCCATGACTGAAAGATCAGCAAGAACCACCCCTTCACAGGCAAATGAATCTCTAGGGGGGACGACACCCTAACGTTAATGTTTGCATCCTTCCACCCTTTTAGCGTTTCTATAGTGAAAATCCTTTTGTGAACCCTCCCAACAAGATATTTTTTAGCTAATTTGGAACCATAAGCCATCTCCACATCTTCCCCTACACAAGCATTATACTGAATGGATCTACTTTCACTCTTCAAGACCTTATGCTTCTTTTTAGGGTCTTTCTTTTTTTGTTTTGAACCCTGATTCACTCCCCCATGCTATTATGTATTTGTCCCCTCCTCTACTACCCTACCCTTGACACCACCACCTTGAAAGGGGACCTTTTGAGTAGCTACTCCCTCATCCCAATGTTCTTGGAAGTGCTCTCGCTAAGGGAAACTATGCTACAAAGAGCGGTCCCCCAACTCTCGACTATGAAATAACACTTGTAGAGTCAATGCAGCCAATATTGGAGACTGTATTTCTCCCTTCCTTCCTAAAATCCCCAGACTTCCTCCTTGATCCAAATATTTCTACAATACCCTCACCCCCCCTAGATGGTAAAATAACCCAAGACCCAGAAAACCAATAATAGAAGACTCTGAAAAACCCTTGTCCACTCCAAAACCAACCCCTGGCCTCTAGAATTGTTTGCATGTAAGAGACTGTTAGGAATACTAGCAAGGGAAGGTAAGGGGTTATTGCATGCATCTTGTGAACTGACTACGACGCCATTGTTTACCACCGCCTCCACCAGATCGTCGACAACATGTGTCCAACCTCCAAACCTATCCAAGCCACCCACCTAGTAATGCAAAAATCCCTCTGGTCCCTGAATCTCTGACTTTTCAGCACCGGAAACCCTCATATTCACTAAGAAGGTAAAAATAGATCTGTCTGCTGGGATTTTCGGCTCATAGTCCACCATCTCCATCCTTATCCTAGAAAAAATAAACCTGCCAACTTAGCTCAAACCATCAGCACTATTCTAGGGCAGAATGGATAGGGATAATCAGAGTGCATAGTAAAAAAGCAAGAGGAACCTTCTACCCTTTCACCTCGCAACAATAAAACAAGATAAAAAAATATCGACCTACCATTGACCTGAGGAAAAGATGTTGACAAGCACTAGAGAACTGGAGAAACTGTAGAAAATGATAATAAACCATTGTTCAGTCTTCGCCACTAGTAGCATATTAACCCTACTCACCATTAAATGAGAGGAACCAATGTTGATCTTCTGTCCATACCTGCAAATGCCCATACTCTATAAAAACCCTAACCTCCATCGCTCCCCTCTACTCTCCCCATGGGATCGATCAGTTTATTCTTTTTTCATTTTTAAATTAAGGTTGTTTTTAAAAGGTGTGTTTTTTAATTAATAGACAAAATAACTTATTTTCCAAATTTTAGTGACACAATTTCGTAAGAGATTATGATTTCTTGTTGTTTAAAATGTGTTTTGGAATACATAAATGGATTCAACGCCCTTAAAAACCTTGAGGCAATTAAACTCTACAAATTAAATAGCTTAAACTTATGATTCTTAAAGGTATCTATTGGATTTGTTAAAAGAGAATAGCTCGAGTGGTAGCTAGCAGGTTTAATTCCTTATCCACTTGGGTTCTATTCTCCAGAGACATGTTCGCTTGTGGCAAAAATATGAAAATGTTGAAAATCATGAAGAGTAATTCCTATAAGCCCAAAGGGACGGGAATTTGAATATCTTTATATTGAGGTTAATAGTGGCAGTCATTGTGATTTAATCCTAGGTCTAGAATATTGTCTAAATATGCTATGTTTTGGAGTTTTTGATCCAAATCCGGTGAAATTTTTTGAGCCAAATCTTATTTTTTGTTGTTTAAAATTGGTGGTTGATTGCATATATGTATGCAGCACCCTAAAAAACCCTTGGGGCACTCAAATTGTAGGGAGTTTACAACTCAAACTTGTGATTCCAAAAAATCCCTACCGAACTTTGGACAAATTAGACTGGAACATATGTCAGAAAACACTCCAAAACATAGAATCAATAGACTACAGTGCCCAAAACAATCCTTTGAAGTTACCAATTCACTAGTTACCATTGCAAAAAAAAAACTATACTAAATTTGGGCAAAATTGACATAAAAAAATGCTAAAAAGGGTCCTTTTATCTATTAATTATACTGCATTTGTTTTAAATACATTGAGTTAATAAAGATATATATATATATATATACAAACATAGATCCATTTTAACTCTGAACCTACAAAGGGCCGAGAGGAATCAAATCTCTCTAGATGCATTCCTCTTTTGTGTAAGACTTAAGGAAAGGTTTGCACCTGAAGAATTTGATTCCTCTCGGCATCTGGTAGATTCGGAATTAAGATGAATCTATGTTGGTGTAATATTATTTATATTTATATAAATTTCACATCTATATAAATAGAAATATTTTATGTTTAATTTTATTAGAACCTCAATAATACATATATATGCAACATTTTTTTTGACATATTTGATATATTTTTTAGTTTATTTTTTTAATGTGACATCTATAGTATTGATGATATATATGTGTGTGTGTGTGTTTACTAAAAATAGTTTGTTAAAAAAAAGAGTTTTATTATATTAAAAAAAAATTGTTGTGAATATTTATTTATGTTAAGGCACTTTATGGCGAAAAGCTCACAGGGTAAAAACTCGGTGGGCAAAAATTCATCCATACTAAGGGTTGGTGTGGCCTAGGTTGGGTGCGATCCCCAAGTGATTTTGATGCCTTATATACCCTTGGTCCCAACTACTCAAACCACATGTTAAGTGTGCTAGTCATCTAAGGATTCACATTACCAAACAAATAAACCAAAAAATATATATATGTTTATGA
>APFE030304189.1:34955-68352 GCA_000404065.3 Pinus taeda
GCTCTACAATTCAATGTGAAGGAAAAATTATAGTATCTGTAAATGAGTGTAAACATTTAAATATTGACTCAATATGGAAGAGATGTTAAATTAATATAATAAATTTATTCAAATCAATTTATTATATTGTAATTTTGTTTTTTTTAATAAAAACACAAACAATATTTTTCCAATAAAGAATAATAATAATATGTTATTCCTCTAATTATATGTTGGGGAATTCAGTTATCTCGAAACCAAGCTATATGTGTTGATAAAGTCTCGCTCCCTTCCCATATAGCATTTAAAGGGCTGGCAATTCTCAATCACTTTCCGCAAGAGAAGAATGTGCCTACTTCAAGGATTGTTTTGGCCAAGGATATTGATCTTTCAAAGCCTTGGGGCTTCTTTGATGGCACATCTAGGGACTTCGACCATCCATGTGGGGGCAGTTTCATTCTATATCTTTCTCCTTCACAGTTTTCAAAGTCAAAATGGGTCTAGGCCCAAGTTCAAACAATAGAGCAGTGCTTCTGGCATGCAAAACTTGCTTCTATTTACCAAGGAACAAGGTTGTGCATGCATTCACATCAACAAGGATTCAAAGTTGACCATCAATTGGATCAGTGGCATCATTTCCTATAGGAACATCACCCATTATCTTATTTTAGAGGAGATTTTGCCTATTGCTGACTCTTTTGATTCTTTCTCTTGTTCACATATTTACAGGGAGAGGAATCACGACGTTTATTGCTTATCTAAGGATGGATTGGATATGGAAAAGGATTTTTTTCCTATAGTGGAGCAGCTTCATGATTAGCAAGTGGAATCATCTTATTGTACTCAGGATTTATAAATTTTGTTCTTTTCAAGTTGTCGATGTAAAATTTCCTAATGTTTTGATTTAACTTTTATGGAACATGAAAGTCCTTATTTTTGAACCCTTAAGTGGGCATACCATATTTACATATTTACATTCAGCCTCAATTGCCTCTATGGTTGGTGATAATTTTTTTATGTATGTGACCATTTGGTGGTTAATTATTGTATATATGCTCGATTGTTGTCATATGCACTCTACAATTCTATTTTATACAGTGTATCTATCTGTTTTTATGTGGGGAAGGACCCCTCCTATCTACTTTTATGATGGCTTATATTTTTACTTTTAGTGTGTTGAATACATTGGACATTGTATATATAAAATGTAACTTTTTTAATTTATAATAAAAGAATTACGTGTTTTTTTTTCCTCGAGGGAAAAACAAAATTCCAAATGTCTAGATAAACGATGAACAAAGACTTTTATGTAAAAGTGAGAGCTTTCTTTAAAGTAAAATGAAGTAAAGAATGATGGGAATACCACTCAGTAAACCTTTTCTGCTACAATTTTTGCCCATGACTATGATATTAATAAAAAAAAATTGAAACTTTTTTCCATTATTACCATTTAAAAAATAATATATCAAAAATGGCATAGATAATGTAATTCTTATTATATATGTTGTCACCCACTACTTTTTCAATCACTAGATGCTTCAAAAGCCAAATAATAGTCATTTTTGATGCCAAATTCTAAGCCACAAAAGCTATTAGAGCTTGTGGATACCCCCTCCATTACATAGTGCTCGGAATAAGATTTCTGGTGGTATATAGAAGTCCAAAAAAGGGTTCCTGGATCAAAAGTTAGACCCTATTGAAGAATTCCTTTGAAAAAACTCACATAACAAGGAAAATGGTAAGCATGGAGAAAAATCTCAATCGGGACCCAGGAGGCTCATCGCATATCACATATAAGTGTTCAGACGGGTATGGAGCACTGACAAAGTGTGAAACAACAATTTGTTGATCGTCGATATCACATATCGGCGATCGATGGGTCAGGGCCTAGCATTTATCAGCTATCGGTAGGGTCCCAAGGCACACAAATAAGGTTATCGGCATATCACAGTCCCGAATGCCAATATTGCATATCACATCCCGTAGATCCAGCAGTCCCTCAGTTACAGCATACTCCAAACCATAAGGGGGCCTATTTGCGATATATTGTTGCACTATCGGGGAAGGGCCAAAAAAGGTTAAAAAAGGTAATGCCTGCAAAAATAGGGTCGGGCGGGCCCTTTTCTCTCTCCTCCAAGGGGCCACGTGGTGTCCTCTGATTAGTCCTCTAAGTTGATAGGGCAGCTGACATCAGTAGTGACGTGGCAGTATGATTGATGACATGGCAGAGGACACATGTCACCTGGTTTCAGTGTTTTCAGGGGTGACATGGGGCCATTTCCGGGTGCCACGTGTCACCACTCACAAGGTGAAACATGGCAACAATGACGTCACCCCGTAGATCGACGATCGCAGGAGTTGAAGGGAAAAGCTAAAGACGATGGAGCCAGCGACTACAATATGCGAGAACCCCCTGGACGCGATAAAGTATTACGTCGTGGTCTATAAGGATCTCGCGTCTGGACTATCGACCCATGCTTTAGAGAAAGAAAAAGGTTAAGACATTGGCACAATGCGATTGTGATGTGCGGGACTCCTCCCCGGATGTGATAAATTATTACAACAAGGTCTATAAAGATTTCGCGTCCGAACTGTCAGCCCGCTCCAAAGAAAAAGGCAAAGAGTCCCCCCTCTCCGCAGTTGCGATTGCGACATCTTTTGGCAAGACTGACCCCGCAAATCAATGATCTTGAGGACAGAGGGAAGCACTACAAGCATAGTGAAGCGTGATATACAGGATTTGTGATAATAAAGGAAAAGGCTCTCGGACACAAGTCTGATGGCCTTAACGCCTAAGGGCTAAGCCCCCGGTTCTAGCCCCCCGATCGTATACATAAATTTAAAAAAGGGGTCGTAATAAGGGGGCTAAAGGGGAAATTAAAAGTACCCACCTGTTCATTTGTTTTAAACATTAAAGACCGGCGATCGTGGTGCTCTGATAGTGTTCTGCATCGATTTTAAAGGACGTATGGATCGGAAGTTCTGGTATTGAATGAAGCAGGGGGGCAGTGCATAAATGACAATATGGGAGGCCTCTACGGAGACGTAATGCCTCGGCATGGAGTCTTGCTCCTCTGCATAGTGTTGAACTTCCCATAAACATTCCATCACTTCTCCATGGAATATCTCCTTCAGGCATTCAAGGGAGAAGGGACAGTGAATTGGCCGAGCAGCAGTGAACTGCATCAATAGCAATAAGAAGCATGATGACAGTAGGGACGTGGCTAAATCAGAGGATTCCATTGAAACAGCAAAGAGACACCTCCTCCTTCCCCTTTCTGTTTTCTTTCTCTAAGCATTTATTTCTATTTATTTCCAAGAAGGGATTCAATCCCTATTATAATCTTAGGTAGGTGGTAGCAGAGCCAAGACAACTAGTATAGCATGACAGCTAGGGCTCAGCTCAGATATTTTGATTTTAATTCAAATCTCTCCCCCTCTTCTTATAAATAGGGGGATGAAACAAAATAAAAAGGTTCCAAAATTTCTCACCCGAGGGGGTCTGAATTCTGAGTTGCCATTCTGGTTCAATTTGTTTTTCATGGGACTTCACTGATATCATGTTGAATGTGTAGACTGGTTATTGGAACCTTTCAGATAAATGGTGTTTCCCTATTGATTCCAAGCATGATTGATGTGCAATGCATTCCTCTTGGTAAATCTCACTTCATTTTTGTTTTCCCATTCCTGAAATAGTGTAATGAGGCTATTGGTTTCTTGCTGATTTGTGGATTTATCCTAGCTACTAAATAGAGAACAGTACCTGGGGTAGCTCATATTTACTTTAGTTGTTGGCATAGAATGATACCCATGTCATGTTTAGCCTGAAACCTTCTTTTTCACTTCTCTATTTCTATCATTTCATTGGAAAACCATGGTTTAGGATTTCGTGTTGCTTACAGCCCTATCCATCGAATTCCACTTTCTACTAGAACATTGTTGTCTAGGATTATGTTTGTTACAACCCTATGCATCTATTTCTCTCCCTCCTTTCCTCCTCTCCACCATCAATACAACCTCAGTTTAAGATGTTTTATTTTCGTGTGTTGGCCACCAAAAGGAGAAGTCATTTTTCTTTGAGACTGCCCAAATACCCCCCAGCATTTGGATCCATGAATTGACTTGAATCTTCCTCTTTGAAAGATTATTGACCCAAGCCCCTCCTATTTCCTTTTTTATTTACGTGACAATTGGAGTGCTACAACCCCCTCACATATAAACTTACAAGCACTCCTCTATTTAACATGTTATAGGCACTGGTCTACAATCAACATAGAGGTTGTCTCTAGGAGGTTTTCTATCTCTCGTGCAGCACTTGTGCCATAGGGTGCTAGATTTAGCCACAACATCTTTCTGGCGTCATTGTCGAGGAACAGATTAGAATATTTTTCTCTGGGTACGACAAATTTTTACATTTCCCCTGTTAGGTGAGCTAGGGAAGTGTGGGGTGAAGATCTCTCCCCTTGGCGACTCCACTGTCAATTCTATGGTGAACATCCTGGTGACTCCACTGTCCATATCTCTATTTTATCATCCTGGCTTTCAAGCAGCCTTGTACTCACTCTGATACTACAGCAACTTAAAACTCTCCCTACCTTTGAAGCTGAAATCAATCATATAGGGGGGTTTTCAAGATGGCACTTCCTGCATTTCTGGCCAACAAATTTGCCCCACTGGATCTTTCTTCTATTGTTGGTTATCCCCATCATGTCCCTTCATTTCATGAGTGGGATAGCTATTTTCATAGATTCAGTGGGAACACAGAGAGAAGGCCCAACCAACACCTAAAATAGTTTCACAAATGCATGGAACAACAAGATATTTTCTTTGAAGATGTACAAATGAAGTTGTTCATGTATTCTTTAGAAGAAGGTGCTAGAGTCTAGTACAAAACACTACCTCATGGCAGCATATCTTCCTTGAAATATTTTCATACAGAATTCCATCAATATTACAAAAGATTTTACCCTTCGAATGCCTTATTTGAATATTTTTGCACACCTCTTAATGATGAAGACATTCCCGAGGTTAATGACCTTGTTGAAGATATATGTGAGAACCCATCCCAAGAAGATATTCACTCACATCATGATGCATCACCACATGAACAAGAAAGAGAAGAAGGAAACATTGTTGAGCTGCAAATAAACTCTCAAGGGGTTTATTTAGTGGATTCTGATGTTTCTCCTTCTGATGATGAATACAAATCTGGTGGAGAGTTGAGTGATGCGGAGCCACAACGCTTCTAGTCAAGGGAAGTTACGCAAGAAGAGGAGGTTGATCAGGAGGTCAGCAAAGAGGCTCCAGTTCACAATGCAAACCTTTGACATGGAGAACAAGACCAAGACCCTCCTCTAATTTGTGATTCAAATTATTCAAACGAGGAAGAGATGGTTGTGGAAGTTCAAAAGGAGTTTTTTCCCAGCAAGTGGAGAAAAATCTCCCAGCAACAGCTTTTTCTTGAAAAGATCAAAGCTGAAGAGCTCGATAATGTTTGTGGTTGCCATGACCAAAAAGACATCGGCCAGTAGACTGTATGTGAAGAAGGGGTTGCTGCAAACATTCTTTATCTATTCCATGACCCTGTGGCTGCGTACAGAAGCCTATTTTTAGTCAACAACTGAGGCTATTTCAAGAGCATGTATTAGGTTCCTTATTTGAAGATTTTTTATGGTGCATGCCCATTTTAATTTTAATATTTTAGCAATGTGAAGGCATAAGGACCAGTACTCTAATGTTGCCCTGGATCCATTGGAGGGTTAAAATCACTTAGGTGAATTGAGCCCTATACATAAGTACGAGTGTATATAAATAAGCTCACTAGCTAATCATTTACTTTTCAGTTGTTAGAATTTTTATTTTCTGCATTTTAGATTCCGAAGGAAAGTCCCATGGAGATTTTTCTCATTACAAAGTTCATATATTACTGACTCCATGCCCAATGATGAAGGATACTGGTCTGTAGGTTCTTAGCACCTTGCAAGAAAGGCATTTTCCCCAGTAGGAGCCAATGTTGTCACCCATTTCTTTTTCAGTCACTAAATGCTTCAAAATCCAAATAGCATTGATGTTTTATGCCAAATTCTGAGCCACAAAAGCTATCAGAGCTTGAGGGTACCATCTCCATTGCGTAGTCCTCGAAATAATCTTTCTGGTGGTATATAGAAGTCCAAATAAGGGCTCGTGGATCAAAATTTAGACCCTATTGAAGAATTCCTTTGAAAAAACTCACAAAACAAGGAAAATGGCTAAGTATGGACAGAAATTGCAATCGGGACCCGAGAGGCTCATCGCATATCTCATATCGGCATTCAAATGGGTATGGAGACTGACAGAGCATGAAACAGTGATCTGCTGACTATCGATATCACATATTGGCGATCAACCAGTCAAGGCCCAACATTTATCGGCTATTGGCAGGGTCCCAAGGAACACAACTAAGGTTATCATCATATCACGATCCTGAATGTCCATATCACATATCGCATCTCGCAAATCCAGCAGTGCCTCAGTTACAGCATACCCAAACCATGCAGGGGCTGATTTGCAATATATTGTTGCACCGCCGAGGAAGGGCTGGAAAGGGTTGGGTCGAGCAAGCCCTTTTCTCTCTCCTCCAGGGAGCCTCGTGGCGGCCTCTAATTGGTCCTCTGAGCTGACAGGGTAGCTAACATCAGTAATGACTTGGAAGTACGGTTGATGACGTGGCAGGGGACACATGTCACCTGGTTTCAGTGTTTTTAGGGGTGACATGGGGCCATTTCCGGTGCCACATGTCACCAATCATAGGGTGAGACGTGGCAACAATGAGTCGATTTGAGGGTATATTTTGAGTCATGTAGAGTGTCTCCTACTTTATAGGAGCTCTGGTTGAGTTTATTTTGAGTTGTAATTAATTAATTCAGTTTAACTGAGTTAAAGTCATTTAAACTAGTTCCAACTGATGGAGGAACTAGTAGGAGGTCAGACAGTGGGGTGTTACTTCATGTGTTCAACCAGTTAACCGATTATTTAATCATAAATAACGCATGCATGTAAGATCTAAGAGTTACCAATTGAGATTGGATTTCAAGTTCAATATACTATCAAATGTATAATCATTTGAATTGTAAAAGTGGTGCATGCAATCAGAGGAAGGCCTATGAGGATTGTTCAATTCTAATTGACGAATTTCCCTAATTTATAGGGGCTAATTCCCAAGGAAATAGTGCAAGGAAATAAGGACTTGGGAAAGAAAAAATTTGGTTAAGTATTGGCTTTGGCTTATCTGGGAAGTTGTGAGACAGATAGAGATAGTGAAGAGGTTGCTCGAGCTTGAGCAAAGCATTGTAGTCTTCTCATATTTTCTTACTAATGCAACATATAGATAGTAGGGGTTTTTAGTTATGGCTTTCCGCAGGAAATCATTGTGTAATGTGTTTATTGAATTATTTCTCTTGTATGCTTCATGATTGTTTAATTGTTTCCGCTGATGAGTAGAGTAGATTCAAGTCTGTTGTTTTAGTAAATTGCAATTAGCAGTTTGAATCTACAAGGAATTTCTACATGGTATCATAGCAGAAATCACTCTAGAAGAGGAGA
This sequence comes from Pinus taeda, assembly GCA_000404065.3. Classification (NCBI taxonomy): domain Eukaryota; kingdom Viridiplantae; phylum Streptophyta; class Pinopsida; order Pinales; family Pinaceae; genus Pinus; species Pinus taeda. Next base: position 42,516 of record APFE030304189.1, read on the forward strand.
ATATGAATTCATCTTTTGCAAGTGAAATCAAATTTGCAAGATCATTCTTCAGAGTCATCAGGATGTCATTCCATGGATTGAGACTCGAATATACCCTTAAGGGTAGTTCAAACTATATATCTTGGAAGGACAGGATGGAGGCAGTGTTGGAAGAAAACGGGTTGAAGGAATTCATAGACACTAATATTCCTAAGCCTCCAACGACACATGCTCAAGATCTGGAAGAGTGGAAGAAATGTCTTGCAAAGGCGAGAAGGATCATACCAGAAGGAGTTTGATATCATATTGTCTCAAACCTCCATGGGAAGGAGACTCCATATGCAATGTGGAAGGCCTTGATAGCCCTGCTTCAGAATAGTAGTGAGCACAAGAAGCTAGAACTGAAGGACAAGCTCAAGAAAATCATGATTGAGAAGGGATACATAATACCAAATTACTTGACCAAGTTCACCCAATGTTGGGATGAGCTTAGAAGTGTTGGTGTTATAGTTGTTGAAGATGATCTCGTCAGCCTATCACTTCTAGGCCTTCCTAAGAGTTGTCACAACTACCAAGATTTTGTGAATGGGAGGGATAAGCTACCAGAGTGGGAGCGTTTGTGGTCCAACTTGGTCCAAGAAGAGATTTGGCGGAACACCAAAGATCGAACCTCATCCAAGCATGATGATGAGGATAATTGTGCCTTAGCTAGAAAGGCAAAGAGATGGAAAGGCAAGTCATCCCATTCCAAAGCAAATTCTAGTCAATGTGGCAAGAAGAAGGACATGTCAAAGATTAATTTTTTTCATTGTCATGAGTTGGGACACTATGCCACGAAGTATCCGCACAAGAAGGTCAGAAAGAAGCCCTCAGGAGGAGCGGCAAGTGAAGCTCTTTCTTCGCAATTCGAGTTGGATTTCACTCTCATTGCTTGCATGCTGACATCGGTGATGGGTAGTGTGTGGTATCTAGATAGTGCAGCCTCATTCCATATGATAGGCAACAAACAATTCTTCAGTGACTTGGAGGATAAGGACCTCCAAATGCACATCAAAATGGGAGATGATGGAAGCTCTAACACGATTAGAATTGGTATTGTTACTTTTAAGAGGCAGTCTGGTTCTCCTATCACATTAAAATATGTCATGGATGTTCTAGGTCTGAAGAAGAAATTGGTTTCAGTCGTTATGTTGGAGGACCATGGCTACAATGTGATATTTAGAAAATGAAATGATTTCCTTCGTCACATAGCCGAAGGACAAGTGAAGTGGGTCAGGGTTCAGGTGAAGAACCTCTACAATTTGGATGTAGAATATTGTGCTTCCTTAAGCACAAAACCAGAGAAGGTGCGCAACTAAGACATCAGTTAATTGTGGCATATAAGATTGGGTCACTTGCACCATGGAGCTTTGAAGATTCATGCAACTGATTTCTACAGGACTTCCCAAGGGTACACTTGAGCATAGATATACATGTAAAGGGTGTACATTGGGGAATTACAACAAATCCACCTTTCATGATAAGGACAGTCAAGCGCAAGCGATCCTTGAAAGAGTTCACTCAGATGTGTGTGGACCGTTCTTGACAGCCTCCATGGCCAAGCACATGTATTATGTAATATTTGTAGATGATTTCTCACGTAAGTGTTGGATTTTATTCATGTAGAAGAAAGATCACACGTTCTCTAAGTTTTGTGAATTTAAAGTACTTGTTGAGAAATACACTAGCAAGAAGGTGAAGGCTCTCAAGAGTGATAATGGTGGATAGTAAATGTCGAATGAATTCAAGATATTTTATGCATCAAAAGGCATCCGGAAGGAATTAATAGCACCCCATAACCCACAACATAATGGGGTGGCTGAAAGGAAGAACATAAGTATTGTGGGAGTTGCACGGGAAATGTTACATGATCAAGGCCTATTGTTGCACTTGCGGTTTGAAGCATGCAACACAGGTGTATATGTTCATAACATGAGTCCGCATTGGATTCTTGGGATCAGTATACCAGAAGAATCTTTTTCAAGTAAGAAACCATATGTGGCACACTTCAGGATCTTTGGTTCATCATTTTATTGTCAAGTTATCAAGGATGCAAGGAAAAAGCAAGAGCCAATAGCTAAGTTGGGAATATTTGTGGGCTACACTAATACACCTCACAACTATCAAGTGTACCTACCATCTCACAAGATGACAACGGTTCGTAGAGATGTGAAGTTCGATGAAGAGAAGGCCATGAGATGTTCCCTTGAGAGGGAGCTTCAGTTGCACAAAAATGAGGATCATTTAGCTCCAAAGCAAGAACCTCAAGATGATGTGGAGCAGCCACATGCAGAGGAGCATAGAGTGGAATCACCCACTCATGCAGAAACTTCCAGAGGGGGAAGGAAGCACACCAAAGAAGCTGAAAAATTGTTGCATGATGCTAGAGAGAATGTGGGAGCACCCACATCACAACACAGGTAGAGGAGGTCACCCGATCAGTACACTAGCTACATGGCTCTTATGAGCGAGAGTCTAGAGATTGAGCCATCCTCATTCGAGGAAGCATTGCAGCAATGAGTATTGTTTGATGCTATGGTAGAGGAGTATGATGCCATTATCAGAGATAATGTTTGGGAGGTGGTCCCAAGACCAGTAGATAAGTCAGTGGTGAGTTCCAAATGGATTTACATGGTAAAGCAAGCAACAAATGGAAGTGTGGAGAAACACAAGGCCATATTTGTGGTCAAAGGGTTCTCTTAGGTGGAGGGAATTGATTATGAGGAGACCTTTGTTCCAGTAGTGCTACACAAAAATATTCTCACCATGACTATTTGCAGTCAGTATGGGTCTATCATCACTTATACTGTCCTCCTAAGCAAGTCTCAGACCTCAGCTCTTCTTGTCAAGCTTTGAAAATGAGAGAAAGACATTAAAAACCAATAAAGCTCTGGTTCTGCACTTTCTCTCACTGTTACCTGCGGTCCCGCACCATTTGTTCATGTTATTTACGGATCTGCCCGCTCTGTCTGTAAATGGGTGGGTGCGGACCCCTTGAATGTCAAAAAGGCGCAAGTTTATTCTAAAAAACTCACTTTGGGTTAATTCTAGATGATTCTAGAAGGAATTTTGATGTGGATTGTTCGCTCCAAGATGGTTCATGCATCCCAAAAGAGAAGGAATTGATCCCTTGATAAGAGGAGCTATCCCTTTGAAGGAGGGCTTTATCCCTTTGAAGGAGGACCTAGTAACTTCCCTCCATTGCACTATAAATTAAGGCATTGGGCTGGTTGCTGGGGAGGTTAGAAGCTGAACATTTTTAAGGGTAAATGCTGATGGAATTGAGACTTCCTAGTTAAGCTTGAGAGGAGAGATCGCATACCTTTTGGCTTCATTGGGAAGTGAGTGAAACTTGTCAAATTAGAGGAGACTTCTTGCTGGACCCTGGGAGGAGCTTGGACAACATCAAGGCACAGGTTGTAAAGTTCTTCTTTGATTTGAATTAATACAATCAGATTCATTTTTCTCAACAAATTGTCTTATGTGATATGTTTCATAAATTCCTTGATCATTATGGTGGATATGCTTTATAACATTGGCTTTTCAGGTGCTATTTAATTTGTTTGCTTGTTTTTGTTTGCAGACTTGCTACAAGGGAGCTCATTTGGATCAAAGGAGCGAGGCTTCCACAAAATTGCATTGGACCCATGGTAGGCCTAAAACACTTGTTTGCCTTTGTTTTTAATTACATATTTAGAGAAAGATAGTTTTTTATTGGCTTGCTTGTCACTAGATATATTTAGATACTAGGAAGGTCAAGCTTGTCCGCAAAATCGACTCATTCTGTGTGACAAGTAGCAAGGTACTCTTCAATCATATCTATTCTAGCACTTTCCGCGCAAATGGGATGGAAGATACATCAGATGGATGTGAAGACAACATTCCTCAATGGAGTGATTGAGGAAGAGGTGTACATTGAGTAGCCAGAAGGATTTGATACCTTCAACAGAGAGTTTCATGTGTGCAGACTCAAGCGAGCGTTGTATGGATTGAAACAAGCACCCTTGGTACACCAAGATTGACAACTATTTCACCAGGTTGGGCTTCGCCAAAAGTGAAGCAAATGCAAACATTTACCATATTGTGGTTGAAGGTAAAATATTGATTTTAGTATTATATGTCGATGATTTAATTCTAACAGGTGATGAGAAGTTGGTAAAATATTATAAAGAGGATCTTGCAAGAGAATTCGAGATGAAGGACCTAGGGCTCATGTATTATTTCCTTGGTATGGAAATATGGAAAGGAGATGAGGAATTGTTTGTCTTCAGGGAAAGTATGCCAATGAGATACTATAGAAGTTCTGCATGAAGAGCAACAAACCCATGGAGACTCCTCTAGCAAGGAATTGGAGGAAGGAAGAGACTACTTCCGGTGAAGTAGTGGAGGTTACTATTTACAAGCAGCTTGAGGGTTCACTTATGTATTTGGTGAACACACGACCAGACATATGTTTTGCAGTTAACCAGCTTAGTCAAGCAATGGTTAATCCAACCAAACTTTATTGGAAGGCAGGTAAACATGTGTTGAGATACCTCAAAGGCACCACTCAGTTTGGTCTTTGGTACAGACGGATAGAGGGAGTGAAGCTTCAAGGCTTCACAGATATAGATTGGGCAGGATTCCATCTGACAGGAAGAGAACATCAGGGGAAGTCTTCAGTATTGGGTCAACAACAATTTCTTGGTACAACAAGAAGGAGAGATCATTTGCACTAAGTTTGACAGAAGTAGAGTACATGGTTGCTAGTCAAGTAATCAAGTGCTCAAAAAATAGCTCAAAATTAAAAGTTTTTGGATTGGTATGGAACCTGGATGACACGTATTTCTTGTCATCCTAAATCCGGTGCAACTCGTTTAACGCAAAACGAACACCGTATGCTCCCAGAATCATGTTATGTTCACTTTCCCAAACAGGGAAATTTTTGAAAAAAATTGACAGCCCAGTCAGTGGTCTGTAGTGCTAACGTGGCGCTGACTGGGCAGGTGTATGTGGAAGGTTGAATGATCAACAAGCTTAGCAAATCATGTTGTGCCAAGAGGCATATTTTTATTGGTGAAATTTGGCGTATTATTATTGGTTGGCTGGTGGCCAACCACGAGCTGACACGTGGCCCAGCCGGAGGTTGCCACGTGGTAGTGCGGGGGCCACCAAAATTATGGGTCAAGTCCAGGTAGAGGTAGCAGGCGTTGAACTTGCGACCAATAACAACTAAGAAAATCCAACAACCAACGCGTGATTCAATTTAGTTCTTAACCATAAAGAACTTCGCACATATTTGAAGTTTATTAATGTGCCATTTGGGGGTAGGGCCAACCCGTCGGGGCCGGGCCGGCCCTTGGTCGCACTACCAGCACACAACCAAATGCGGAGAGGAGAGGGGGTCCCAGTCAGTGGGGATGAGTCGTTCACCTTAGCCCCGGGCATGTGGCCCCCCACATGCCCAAACTTTTCGGAATTTAGGCCTTAGAGGCCGAATTAAGGCACCCACAATTTGCGCCGATTTTTGGGCAAAATGGCGCTCCGTTAACACATTCTAGGGCGAAATTATGGTTTAGGTGCTATATTTTGGGAATTTTGTAGATCGAATAGCAGCCAAACTTGGGAAAATCATAACTTGATGAGTTTTTTACCAAATCAGGAACAGAAAGAGGCTACACATGAATTTTTGGGCATTCTAGAGCCATTAGAACAGGTTTCAGAACTTTCTGAGCATTGTAAATTGATGTATTCAAATTTTTGAGCATAATAGAGAGGGCCAAGCCATTGGAATCTAGACCAAGGAGACGTAGCCCAGGAGGGGTGAACTTCTTCATCATGTGATTCTATGATATTGTTTATGGTAATGTTTGTGTTTGTTATATGTTATTGTTCAATCATTAGTTTATGTTAATTTGCACCTAAAAATTACATTAAATCACCCAAAAACCCATGTTTAAACTTGCAAATAATTTCATAAATCCTCAAGCACATTTAATATATTCTGAAAAGGAATTTTAGCACATCAAATCTAATTTTCCCAATCAGATCAACTTTGGTATTAGAGCTCTTGGTTTTCTTTGTGCAAAAAGGATTTAATTATTTGCAAGTGAATGTCATGTTTACAAGGTTGAAACTGGAGAGAGGAGAATGGAAGCTGATTGAAAGCCCTGAAGTTGGGTCGAGGGTAAGGAGGGCAAGGTTGCCACAACCTCCACCACCAGTTCTTCCTCAAGTTGCAGTTGAGACTCCAATGAGCATGTCTCATAAAGGAGAACCTACAAACATGATAGAGGATGAGAAGGCCTTCGGGTAGGCTTTCTTTGATATGAAAGAGATGGTGAAGGTCCTCTATGAAGAGAGGAATACCAGGCTACAGGGTGAAATCCCCAAACATCCCAAATGAGAAGGTTCTTCAAGAGGAGGAGGTAAACCTCCACCCTATCCGCCATCTTCTTCGTATTCTTCTTCACAGACATCTTCACCCTCTTCCACTAACACAACCTTTACTCATACTCATTAGCATACCTCAAAAAGAACTGGTAAATCACCCTTGTTAAAACTTGATGTTAAATTTAAACTGCCCATGCATAATGGTGAAGTGAATACAGAGAAGCATAACAATTGGGTTCATCAACTGGAGATCTATTTTAGAATTCAAAACCTTCAAGAGGATGACATAAATATTCAATTACCTTCCTTGAGGCTAGACGGTGCGGCACTAATATGGTGGGAATCAAAGACACAAGAAGAGATAATAAAAAAACATGGTAAGATCTCAATTTTTTGGTTTGATTTCATTGTTGCAATTAAAAGACAATTCTACCCTCCAGCTTATATGCAGAGAACCATCATGAATTGGCATAACTTTAGACAACTTAAAGGTAAAAATGTGCAAGATTACACCCAAGAATTCAAAAAAAAAAAAAAAGACATGTTGTTGAAGTACATAAGGGGATTACATAGTTACCTTGGGCATACTATCCTTATGTTTAATCTCAATAATATAGATAAGGTGTGTGTGCAAGCCACTCATTTTGAGGTAAGAGGGAAAAAAACTCGAGAAGAGGGTAGTAAAAATCCATTTAAGGGTAAAGGAAAAGAAAGGGATTTCAAAGGGAAGGGAAATAAAAATGCATACATTAAGAAGGAAGGAGAGAAATTAACATGCAAGCATTGTTCCAAAGAGGGTCACGATGAAGCTCATTTTTGGAAGCTTCATCTCGAAATGAAACCAAACAAATTCACCAGAAAGGGAAAACAAAAGACAACTGCAACCACTCAACAGGATTTGGGATCCAATTTGGGTGATGAATGTAAAATTACAGCTATGGGTATGAAAGGAAAATAATCCCTTGCTAGCACTAGTACTTCAAATTCACACAATGAAACCCCAAATGAAAAGAAGAGGATAGAAATTTTTCACATAAGGGTGATCTCAAAACATAGCAAAATTGATACTCTTTTTTATAGTGGCTCTCAAGCCAATCTCATCTCTGAAAACATTGTCAAAATTTTAAACTTGGAAACCATTCCACATCATAAACCATATCCATTAGGATGGGTGTGTGACAATGCAAAATTGCAAGTAATTAGAAAGTGTAAACTGAAATTCACCATTACTACAAATTTCATAGATGAAGTGGAGCTTGATGTTGTGCCATTAGGCATATGTAGTACAGTTTTGGGCAACCTGTATCTCTATGACAGAAAAGCTATCTTCCATAGACATGAAAACAAATACCATTTGTTCAAAGATGGAGTAGAATATATTGTGAGAGCTCATAACAAGAAACTAAATATTTCACTTGCTAATGCAGGGCAGATGAAAAGACTAGTGAATTCAAGCAAGAAATGTGTGCTTCTAATGATCAAACCCAAGAATGATGTCGATAATGAACATTTTCAAGGTTGTGATTCAAGATTGAAATCTGAATTGGTTTATGTTGTTAACCAATATGATGAGATGTTTCAGGAACCAAAAGGATTTCCTCCCAAGAGAGGAATCCAACATGAGATACAGTTGCAGCAAGATAGTTCTCTTCCTAACATTGGCATCTACAGGATGTCAGTGATGGAAAGTGCAAAAATTAAAAAACAAATTCAAGACTTGTTGGATAAACGGATCATCAGGCCAAGTTCTTCGCCATGTGGTTCACCTATTGTTTTGGTGCCAAAGAAGGATGGAACATGGCACATGTGTGTGGACTTTTGTGCATTGAACAAGATTATGGTAAAGAACTATTACCCACTACCTAAAATAGATGATTTACTTGATCAATTGAAATATGCAAAGTATTTTACTAAGTTGGACTTAAGGATTTGCTACCATCAAATTAGAATTGTTGAAGGAGACATTTCGAAGACAACATTCAAAACAAAACAAGGTTTGTTTGAATGGCTAGTTATGCCTTTTGGTTTATGTAATGCTCCTGTTATCTTCATGTGTGTGATGAATGATGTGTTGAGGCCATTTCTTGATGGGTTTGTTACATTCTTCTTAGATGACATATTAATTTTAAGTAAATCTCGTGATGAACATGTCATGCATGTGAGAAAAGTACTTGATGTCTTAAAGAAAGAACAGTTGTATCTAAAGATGTCAATGTGTGAGTTTGGAAAAACTTCTTTAGTTTACTTGGGTCATATTGTTGGAGGAGGTGATTTGAAAATAGATCCCTCCAAGGTTTATTTCATTTTGAATTGGCAAGGGCCCAAGACAGTTACTAAGATAAGAATTTTTTTGGGAGCAACCTAATATTGGAGGAAATTTGTTGCTAATTTTTCTTCTATAGCAGCTCCTTTGCATGCATTGACAAGTGTGAAAATTGCTTTTCAGTGGGGAGACTAACAGCAAAAGGCCTTTGATGCATTGAAGGAAAAGATCATTTCAGCTCTAGTACTTTCACTTCCAGATTTGAAACAGACATTTGAGATCCAAACTAATGTTAGTAACTACGCCATGGGTGCAGTCCTCATGCAACATGGTAATCCTATTTTTTTCATTCGGAAACTTTTGATGGTGTAGTGATTAATTATCCTACATATGACAAGGAATTGTATGCATTGGTGCAAAATGTGAAAAAAGTGGAAACACTACTTGATGGGTAAGGAAACAATCATTCACACTAATCATTGGCCATTGCAATAATTGCAATCTCAATCTAAGTTGCAGCAATCAAGGTACTTTTGATGGATGGGTTTTCTTCAACAATTCCACTTGGTAATAAGGTATAAGAAACGTATCTACAATAAAGTTGTTGATATGCTTTCTAGGCCTATTATTAGTGAAACTACTTTGCTCAAGCATAATTATGCTTTTCATGAAAGTTATATTTAGCAATATGCATTAGACTATGACTTTTAGGATGTTTATGCAAGCTTGAGTCAAGGTAACCAAGTAGAGGAATTGGATTATCATTTTCATGATAACTTGTTGTACCACGTTGGAAAGCTTTGTATTACACAAGGAGAAAGACTGAACATCATAAGAGAGGAACATACTTCTCTTATCATTGTTCATTTCGATGTAAGTAAGATAGTGGCACGTCTACAAAGGTATTGCTATTGGCCTCGTATGCTTGAAATTATGTCACGTTTTATTAAAGGATGTTCATTATGTGAGGTTAGTAAGCCTAGCAATAGGAAGTTAGGATTGTACACACCACTTCTGGTTCCTTCACGAATGTGGGAGAGTGTTTCTTTGGATTTTGTAGGAGTTCTTCCATTGTCAAAAAGAGGTCATGATTATTTGTATGTAGTTGTGGATAGGTTCAGAAAAATGTGTATTTTGATGCCATGTAAAAAGAAAATTACAGTTGAAAAAACTGCTCAGTTATTCTTTCAAAATGTATGGGTGCATTTTGGATTACCCACATCCATTATTAGTGATCGAGATTCTCGCTTTGTTGGGAATTTTTTGTCAAGCTTGTGGGGATTCATGGACACCAAATTGAAAAGATTACATCATTTCATCCACAAACAGAGGTGGTGAACATGATAGTGATACATCTTCTTCGTGGGTATTGTAGCAAGCATCCTACGTTGTGGGATGAACATTTACACTATACTCAACTTGCTTACAACCAGGCCAAGCACTCTTCAACTCAAACACCGCCATTTGAAGCATGTTTGGGATACTTGCCTAAGTCTCCTTTGGATTTCATTTTTGGGAAAGATGTTGCTATTGATGGTCATAGTGACATAGACAAAGCAAGAAGGTTCATTGAATAAATCCAATTGGTACACCAAAGAGTTCAAGAACAGCTTGAAAAGAGCCAAGGCAAGTAAAAAGAAAGGCATGACAAGCATCGTGTAGATCACAAGTTCCAAGTCGGTGATGAAGTTTGGCTTCACATTAGCAAAGAGAGGCTCCAAGGAGAAGGTAAAAAGCTAAAACCAATTAGATATGGTCCATCCAAAATTTTGGAGAAGATTGGTAACAATGCCTTCAAGTTGGATTTGCCTTCATATATGCAAATTCATGTTGTTGTTAATGTTGAGAACTTAAGGTCGTATGAGCCTCCTTTGATTGAAGGTCAAGGAGAAAATGTCAAAATTCCTTCCATTGAGTATTTTTCTCCTGAATACCTTGATGAACTATGGCAAGACACCATTCTTGATAGAAGAACAAGGTCTTCAAAACGAGGGAATGTGTATTACCTTCGAGTGGGGCTCAAGGGAACAAATCCTTCAAAGGCCAAATGGATCGAGATTGGAAAGGTGAGGGAACTGTATCCTCACCTGGTGGACAATTGAAAGTGATCTTTTGGGGTCCAAAAGGCTTCCAGTGAGGAGGAATGATTAGGTGCTCAAAAAATAGTTCAAAATTAAAATTTTCCATATTAGTGTGGAACCTAGATGACTACATGGTGCTCGTCATCCTAAATCCGGTGCAACTCTTTTCGCGCGAAATGGACACCGTATGCTCCCATAATCATGTTTTGCTCACTTTCCCGAACAAGTGAATTTTTGAAAAAAATTAATAGCCCAGTCAGTAGTAACCGCACTGTTGACGTGGCACTGAATGGTCAAGTTTATGTGGCAGGTTAACAATCCAACGGGCTCAGCAAATCGTGTGTTTCCAAGTGGCACATTTTCATTGGTGCAATTTGGCGTATTATTATTGGTTGGTTGGTGGCCAACCACATGCTGACACGTGGCCCAACCAAAGGCCACCACATGGTAGCCTCGGGGCCACCAAAATTATGGGTCAAGTCCAGGCAAAGGCAGTGGGGGTTGAACCCACAACCAACAACAACCGAGCAAATCCAACAACCAATGCACCATTCAATTTATTTCTTAACCATAAAGAACTCTACGCATATTTGAAGTTTATTAATGCACCATTCGAGGGTAGGGCTAGCCCATGGGGGTCGGCCCTTGGTCACACCACCAGCACACAATCACCAGTGGAGAAGGGCAGGGGGCCTGGCTGGCGGGGGCGAACCATTAGCCTTAGCCTCGGGCACATGACCCCGCACATGCCCAAACTTTTCAAGCTTTAGGCCTTAGAGGCCGAATTAAGACGCCCACAATTTGTGCCTATTTTGGGAAAAATGGCACTCTATTAGCACATTCTGGGGCAAAATTGTGGGTTAGGTGCCAGATTTTGGGGAATTTTGTAGAGCGAATAACACCCAAACTTGGGAAAATCATAACTTGATGATTTTTTTACCAAATCAGGAGCAAAAAGAGGCTACACAGGCATTTTTGGACATTCTTGAGCCATTGGAATAGGTTTTAGAGCTTTCTGAGCATTGTAAACTGATGTATTCACATTTTTTGGCATAATAGAGAGGGTCAAGCCATTGGAAGCTAGAACAAGGAGACATAGCCCAAGAGGGGTGAACTCCTTCATCATGTGCTATCATGATACTGTTTATGGTGATGTTTATGTCTGTTAGATGTTGTTGTACAATCATTTGTTTATGTTAATTTGCACATAAAAATTACATAAAAGAACTCAAAAACCCATGTTTAAACTTGAAAATAATTTCATAAATCCTCAAGCACATTTAATATATTATGAAAAGGAATTTTAGCACATCAAATCTAATTTTCCCAATTAGATCATCAAGTGTGAGGCTATCTGGATGAGGAAGATCCTTGTTGGGTTATATGGTTAGCAGATGAATCCTAGAGTGATTTATTATGATAATCATATTTGTATCAAACTCTCTAAGAATCCATTTTTTCATGATTGAGCCAAGCATATCGACATCCAGTATCACCATCTATGAGATTATGTGCAAAGGAGAATCATGTTGTTGGAGTACATTCCTACAGAGGAACCAGATGTATCCATCTTGACTAAGGCACTGTCAAGAGGAAAATTTGAGTTCCATAGAGGCAAGATTAGGATATCTAATAATCCCTTTCTTGTTGAGAGGGAGTGTTGAAAAATGCAACAAGAAAATCTTAATTTAATTTTGTCCTTAAATTAACTTAGGAATAAAATTGTAATTCTACATCACAAGACAACTTGTACGAGTTAACTAAGTTAATTTGACTTAGTTGGCTCAGTTAATTCGTTGAGGGTCTAACTTGAGTCATGTATAGGAGCCCTGGTTGAGTTTATTTTGAGTTGTAATTAATTAATTTAGTTTAACTAAGTTAAAGTGAGTTAAACTAGTTCCAATTAATTGAGGAACTAGTAGGAGATTACACAGTGGGGTGTTGTTTCATGTTTTCAACCAGTTAACTGATGATTCACTCATAAATAACTCATGCATGTCAGATCTAAGAGTTACCCAGTTGATATTGGAGTTCAGGTAGTGTACTATCAGTTGTATAATCATCTGAATTGTACAGGTGGTGCATGCAATCAGAGGAAGGCCTACAAGGATTATGCAATTCCAATTGAGAAATTTCCCTAATTAATAGAGGGTAATACCCAAGGAAACAACATAAGGAAATAGGGACTTGGGCAAGCAGAAATTTGGTTAAGTATTGGCCTGGAATTGTCTAGAAAATTGTGAGACAAATAAAGATAGTGCAAAGGTTTCTCAGGCTTGAGCAAAGCATTGTAATCTTCTCATATTTTCTGACTAATGCAATATACTGATAGTAGGGGTTTTTAGTTGTGGATTTCCTGAGGAAAGCATTGTGTAATGTGTTGATTGAATTATTTCTCTTGTATTCTTCGTGATTTCACAGTCGTTTAATGGATAGCCATTGAGATATCCATCTGCTAGCACTACTATCATGCAACACTCCTTAATTTCATGTACTGAACCCTTGTAAAAATCTTCCATGGCTTCACATTGTGCACAAGATCTTTTAGAACCAATATGCATTTCTCTTTCCTCTACCTGTGAAGAATTAATAATACCTTGAGATTGTTGTTGTTCAACAATGTTTCTTTCCTCGTGTTCATTTGACACATTTTGTGGCCAAATAAATGGAGTTTTCAAAGGTATATCTTCATTTGTTGTTTTTGAAATGATATCACTTTGATTATTGAAAAAATACTCCCACCAAATTGAATCATCAATACCAAAGTACTCATATGTATATCTAATACATTTTTTAATTTTTTCCAAGCAATCAAATTAATTTATATATCTATTATACCTATGTGCATTATGAACTTCAGCAACTGATTGTAATAACAATATATTTAATGCAAATATTGGATGATCTATAATGAACTTCAAAAATGCCAAACCTGATGACGATGCCCATTTTGCAGTAGTTGAATACTTATTGCCCCATATTGGTGTTTTCCCGTCAATTTTTTTGATACAAAATTGATGTTGGAAGCTAATGTCATCAAGTTGTTCAATGCATTTCTCCTCACCATGTGATCCCAAAATAAACCTTCGCATGTCAACAATTTCTTCCAACACATCAAAAATAGGCTCTGACATATATAATTTCTTAATACATTCAATTATGATGGCAAGCTCCCAACATCCTTCCTCCTCAATGTGACTGAAAAACGAATGAACATCTCATCAATATGGTTATGAGTGTGCCCAACAAGAAGGAAACCAACCTTTACCTTCTGAAAAATTCTCAACTCAACAAGCATGTTTAGATATCCAAAAACAATCTAATTTTTGTTTTCATGACAAGTGTTGTCCAATTGTAGATACAAAACTTGAGGAAGATTACCAGACCAATGAGAAAGCACATCACCAATTATGGTTATTATCAGATTTTCATCATTAGGAATATTTGGAGTTGTGAAGTATACTCTTGGAAACATTTTCCCATCGAAGACCATACAACCGACCAAGTGATACTGAATAAAAATTTCCTCCTATAAATTTTTGGGTGTGCGAACAAAATGTGGTAGAAGTGTTTTATTCTGGTCCATACCATCAATTATCAAACCCAAATATTTATTTGGATTGTTATAGCACTTCTTTCTACGCTTTACAACTTTTTACTTTCACTTGTATGTTGTTCTCGATGCTCTTGAAGTGCTTTGACAATGGAATCTACACAACATAAAATAAAGTCATTAATTAATACATTTTCATGGTTGATGACTATACAATTTTAAATATTAATGTTATGAATTCTTACCTCTTTCTTCCCCTTCACATTTATCCATTTTTTATATAAGAGAATCATATGTGCAACAAATCCCCATCCTTGTCTTCTTAGGAATACTTACATTGTTGAATTATTTCTTCCATATCTTCACAAAATATTGATATGTAATAAATCAACCATTTCCTTCAGCTCCTCCTACATATTCTTTGTAAGTTGTAGATTTCTTGTCTTGAGAAATTATTTGGAATACGTATTATCTCTCTATTTGGCATACACTCTCCATGCTTTGAACGGGATTATTTCATCCATGACATTGCAATATTTCATAATGGCCCAAACTATCGTTTATGACGTATTTCTAAATAAAATGTGGGATCCTTTTCCAAATTTTATTGGATTTGACAGATAAAAATTATCGATTGAATGAAACATTTTGAAAGCCTTTCTATAGATAAATAAAGACCCAATATTATAATCATAACCTGACAATGTAGATTGCATGCACCCCACTAAATATGAATTTTGTATGATTTTATTTATTGATAAATATCTCTTCCTTTTCTCCAATGCAAACTTGAAATCCATATGTTTCAAGCAATCCTTTTGAGAACATTCACTTGAAATGAGCGCACTAATAGAACTTCTTCTCATGAGATATTCTGCTCTACCCCTTGTATAACTAGAACATCTTGGATTGATACAAAAAGGTCTGCTCCTACTCCTCGATACAATATTTGTTGGCAACATCTCCGTCATTGGATCATCATCTGTATAAGCATTTCCATCATCATTATGAGGAATATTAACCTCACTATGATCATCTATGCTTTTAAATATTGACTTGGAGGATATTCTTCATCTTTCCCTTCTTCAGTGCTACCCTCATAGTCCTTAGAATTAGGACTAAATGGAAAATTTGACTCGATGTTTGTTGGATATTCTTCATCATGTGCATTGTCAATGTTTCTCTCATAGTCCATAGGATTAGGACTACGTGGAAAATGTGACTCTTTACTTACATCACTATTGTTCTCATAGTCCTTAGAATTAGGACTAAGTTATTCATCTTGCCCTTCGTGACTACTGATCTCATAGTCATTAGGATTGGGACTAGGTGGAAAATGTGACTCTCTATTAATTCATCATCCTGCCCTTCATCACTACTACTATCATAGTCCTTAGGATTAGGACTTTGTGGAAAATGTCACTCTCGATTTATTGGAAATTCTTCATCACTGCTGCTCTCATAATCCATAGGATTAGGACTAAGTGCAAGCTGTGACTCTCGATTTATTGGAAATTCTTCATCCTGGCCTTCATCACTACTACTCTCATAGTCCACGGGATTAGGACTAAGTGGAAACCGTGACTCTCTATTCATTTGAAATTCTTCATCATCCTCTATACCATTATTGCTCTCATAGTCCATATGATTAGGACTAAGTGGAAATCCTGACCCTTTATTTATTTGAAACACGTCATCATTCTCTTCATCACTACTACTCTCATAGTCCATAGGATTAGGACTAAGTCAAAACTATGACTCTCAATTCATTTGAAATTCTTCATCATTCTCTTCATAATTGTTTCTCTCATAGTCCATAGGATTAGGACTAAGTGGAAACCGCGACTCTTTATTTATTTGAAAATCTTCATCATGCTCTTCATCATTGTTACTCTCATAGTCCATAGGATTAGGACTAAGTGGAAACCATTACTCTTTATTTATCTGAAATTCTTCATCCACCCCTTGATTAGTGCTGCTCTCATAGTCCTTAGGATTAGGACTAAGTGGAAGATTTGACTCTCTATTCATAGTGAAATAATTTCCATTATATTCATCAATATGAATGGAGTTGTTACGCGACGAAGATGTTGATGTTTCACAAAGGGAAACTTCACTATCAAAAGAATCCATGCCTTTTAAATAGAAGAGGTTGAATGATACAAATGCATTATCTCCTAATGATAATATATAGCTTAAAGAATGAAAATTTTCCTCTAAAAATTTCTCTAAAAATTTCCCCTCAAAAAATTTTGTTTCGTGTCTTTTCCTCCAAAATTTTCTTCTACAATTTATTCAAAAAATTTAACTAAAATTTTCTTATGAAATTAATCTTTTAAACCAAATCTTTAAATTAAAATGGCAAACTAAATCTTTTACCTAAATTAATTTTCTACTTAAACTATATAGCATTTACTAGATAATTGAATATTTCTTTTAATTTTTATTATATCTTCTATCACACATTTATAATAAATTGTTATATTGCCATAACACGATTTATATGTTAAGTTTAAAAAAAAAAAAAATACCACATTCACCATGCATTAAAACAATTCTGTAATGTTTGTTTTATCATAAATTACTATATCGCCATAACAAGATTTATATGTTAAAGTTTTTATAAAAAACAATTAATATCACATTCACCATGCGATACAACAATTCCGTAATTTCCGCTATATCATAAATTTCATTATCGCTATTCCTCACATTACAACAAGGCTTTTTGAGGTTCGTTAAAAGACTTGGAGCGATTTTGTGAAGCATCTACATTGTTATTGACAACATATTCAACATAATATTATTGCATTTGAAATGTTAGTTTCCATTTTGTTGTGTGCAAGTCTTAAACTCCCATATGTTTATTAGTACTTATGTGTCAGTTGGGTTTTTATCTTTGTGTAAAATAACAAACTAAAAACATATTCCAGTAAAATAATATTTAACTTTTTATTAATGAAATGTGGATTTCTTTTAGAAATTAAAAATTTAGATGAGCCAGGCTTACCCGACAGCCCCATGGCAAGCAAGAGGCCACTACGTTAGCAGTGGGCGTGGTGGGCCTGGTCGTGCCTGCTAGCAGCACCCACCCCCACGGCCCAACCTGCCAAGGGTGAGGGTCAATTCTTAGAATCGAGCCTCCACCCCCAAGGCCCATTGGGCGGCGAGGGTGGGGTGGAAGGGGTTGCATGCAACCCCATTCCGCCCCACCCCCGCATCCCAATGAGCCTGTGGGGATGCAGACCTGATTCTCAGAATTGGGCCTCCACCCCCGTAGCCCAACGGGCCCGTGGGGTGGCGAGTCATTTTTTTTAACTTTTAATTTTAATTTTTTTAAAAGGTTATGTTTAAAAAATTATTTATGATTTATGATTATTTATCGTTTTTAGATTTTGTTTCTTTTTTTTGTTTATTTAAGCTTTTTTTTTGTAATTTACTGATTTATATATATATGTGTGTGTGTGTGTATTTTTTTACAGGAAAATGGCTTCAAAGAAGATCTATGTGAATATTTATGGACCAAAGACTGCTAAAATTAAAGGCGAATCCTTAAAAAATATTGTTGAACGAAACAAAACTGAGCTAATAACTACAAATCTATCAAGTGCGTTGAACGATAAGAAGATGATTTCTTACTAGAAGAAATCACAATAAGTGAATCATACAGAACATGTATGGTATATGAAAGATAGAGAAGGTGAACAACATTTGCTGATATATCTATATGTTGATATCCCTAATGATAGTGGATTTTATGAGGTGCTGGGAAAAGTACTAGGTTGTACTTACAAAATCACCCAAGTCACATGACAAGATTAAATATCAGTTATCATTGTCAATGTATGGCATGACAGAAGAATCTACAAAGATGTGTAAACAAATCAAAAATGAGATTGCACAAGATATCGTAAGTATTGTTATTTATATTTATCTGTTTTGCGTTATTGAAACTATATCATTATATTTTTATAACTTAGCTTTTATTGACATATGATATTTTATTTGACAAAATTTTATTGAAAATCTTTTAATTATGTTGGGAGGCATTTATTTCATAGAGAAAGATATTATGAATGTTGTCAGCAGTTTTTACTCAGGGTTAGAAGAAGATATAGAAAACAAGCAAAAAATAGTAATTCATGATACTACAAAACTACATCTAAGGGATCAACAAAGAATGTCTATAGTGGATAAATCTAGCAAAGGTAGACATGTTACTTTTGAAGATGAGGAAGTTGAAACTAACGTTGAAAAATATGTTTCCATTACTGAGGATGAGATTAGAACTGATGTTAGAAATGAGAAGAGCCATAAAAGACCAAAAGTAAAAATGCCCAAGAATGTCTCTGTTCTAGTTGATGACGAGAATGTTACTTATCTAGAAGAAAAGAGGAGGAAGAAAATTAAAGTTGATCATTCTCAAATAGTTAAGGCCAACAGTGAAGATCCTAGTGAAAATTCAAAATAAAGCAAGGAAATCATTACACGAGGAGTTGATTTAGAGGATGGCATTATTAAAACAAAACAAAATGTCATTCGACATAACTTGACAAAGACAAACTTAATCGAGGGTGATTTTACATTTCAGCTTAATGTCAGACAAATCTATAATCCAAGTGAAGTACAATTTAAATATCAAATCAGAAAGCCACACCACCTGCACATTCACAACTTGAAGAAATCGATGAGGTACAATCCATATGCTAATGTGGTTGATTATGTTCTTCTTGTTGATCCAGTTCAAGTTCCAAACAAAAAAGCATTTGATAAGTCAAAATGTTTTGAATACAATTATTATGTGTTTGGGGGGAACCATTCTGTGAAAGCTCAAAGACAATTGATGGAGGAATATCCCAATAAATCACGTTTTGAAACAATGAAATGTATCATTTATGTTGGTTTATCAGATATAGGATGCAACTTACATAGTAAGACATTAAAATTGTATGTTTGATTAGTATTAGAAAATTCATTTATGTACAAGTTAATTGAACTTTTACTATTTCATGTTACAGACAAAAATCAAATCTTCTTAATCGTGAAGATCAACGAATTATAAATGGTTGTGAGTTCATCCATATTGATAGTTGGACAAAATGTCATAGCTATAAGTTTATACTTCTTAATCGGGTAGATAGAAAGAGTCATAGCCAAGTATTGGTTTATGATGATGTTGTGAAAAAAACTAACATATGAAGATAAAGAACCGAAATGAGAGATAATTAACATCTATCAAAAACCGCAGTCATTGACTAACTATCTTATAGACTTATGTTCAAATGAAGGAGATTAGGTTCTGAATTTATTTTCAGGCTCGGGTAAGTTTTATTATATAGAATTGAATTTCAATATCTTCTTTCTTAATTTATATGTTATTATAATAATTTACTTCATTATTTCTTTTGTGCTTGATAATTAAGTACAACACTAGCATGTTGCCTACAAAAAGGAAGAAATTGCATTGTCATTGAAAAAGACCCAGTACAATGTAAATATATTTAGCAAAGAATTAATGCTCTTCAATTTCTTCCAGATGCAATGCAAGAAATTGGGTTGAGGAAAAGGGATTTTAATGAATCACGTGTTCAAAAAAGGCAAAGGAACCTCAACCACCATTAGATGGAATGATTGGAAAGGCATACATTGGGAGATTCACGGACATCAAAGATCCATTAGAAGAGGAAAATGAGGAAAATGAAGTAGAAAATATTGTGGAAGAAGACAATGATGAAACTCTAGATAATGAAGAGTTTGGATTACATGATATTGTTGGTTAAATTTAAGTTATGCTTGGAAATCAAACTCATTTTTTGTAATTATTAATTAGTTATACTTGTAATGTTTTGACTTTGACATTTTATGAGAAGAATAAGTATTCAGTTAATGTTGTTATATGTTCAATATTTGTATTATATGACTTTCACTTTAATTTTTATGTGAATCATTATTTTTTGAAAAAGATTGTGATTATTATTCTTTTTTGACATGAAATTCATAAATATATATATATAGAATTATTTACCATTTTTTGTTAAATTTTTCCTATAAAGATATGATTTTGACATGTCCATTTCCGAGCAAAAAGTTATCAAAATGGGTAAGTTTTTAGCTTATATTTATGTTCAAAATGTTTATTTTTATGTCTATTGTTAAAATAATTGTTTTTTTAGAGACAATTATTGATGTGCCATTGAAAAATTTAATTAACAATATATAAATATGTATATATCGAAAACTTTAAAATATCGACCTCCTCTTCAACTATGCAAAAAAAATAAAGAAACCTCACTACAACAACAAAAAATTAAAAGAAAAAGAAAAGAAGACCACTTCAAAATTGGTTCAATTTAGAAAATAATTATTCCACAATTAATTACATTAGAAATTTAAAGTTAAAAAATAAGTTTTTAAAAGTGCTTGATGCAGAAATCAACACTTTTTAAAATCAGCATGCAAATCACTAAATTCTAAAAACTATTGTAAGCATAAAATAAAAAAATAAAAGCGTAAAACTATGCCACTAAAATATATATATAATATAATATAATATATTTGCACACACTTTTCAAAATCGTTTGGATTTTTTTGGCTACCTTAAAAAAGAGTAATCGTATCAAGTTCCCATTTCAAAGTTTCAGTGTTAACAGGGTTCAAGGTGGGTGTCAATC
Source organism: Pinus taeda (assembly GCA_000404065.3). Taxonomy (NCBI): domain Eukaryota; kingdom Viridiplantae; phylum Streptophyta; class Pinopsida; order Pinales; family Pinaceae; genus Pinus; species Pinus taeda. Next base: position 63,474 of record APFE030304189.1, read on the forward strand.
TTAATTTCATCACATTGGGGATAGATGGTACACTCAGTGAAGTTTTTATGGAGGTGATTTAGGAGGATACTAGAGCAGTAGTTAAGGAGGAATGTTTGTTGGGCACCATGAATGTGGCAGGTATGCTACTGATAACCATTAAATGGTATCTTGGTTGAGGAGAGGAGGAGCCCTAGGGTGTTCTCTTTATATAATAAAGAGCAATCTTCGAACACAATGGAACTGCCAAAAAGACGCCAGCAGAGTACCATAAAGGTTATATGTGTTTGCAATGATTGTGATAGACAGAATGTAGGAATGTTGACAGGAAATTTTTATTAAAGAGCAAAAGAAAATGAATTGACTCTTTGATCATTTCACTGAAACCATGTAGTATATTTATGTCTTTGTTTAACAGGAGAAGTGAGATGGAAGAGAAAGAAAAGCAGGCACATATGGAATTTTTGGATCAACAGTGTGATATGTTGCAGCATAAATATGAGAAGCTCCAAGCAATTCCAAACGTTGAGGTGGCAGTACTGGATCTGAGGGTAAAGAAACTGGAAGCCATTAGAAGAATTTTCAGCTTGAAAGTGGCCTCACATGAAGAAAAATAATAAATAATAGTTAAAATAAATAAAATAGATATGAATTTGGAGGGAAAAAGAAAGAAAACTGTTTTTTAAATTATATTTTGCTAATCTCCTTATAGGTTACTCAAATTTCAGTATAGACACCGTTGGTTGCAAAATTTAATTTTGTATCCGAATGAGTACCCATTTGCATACTTTTGGAGAAGCCAATTAAATAAAAAGAAAAAATACAATTATAAAAAAAAAAAAAACGTGTTGGACACTTTTTTTAATGTATCTACATTTTTTTATCAATATAGGTCTTCCCAAAAGTATGCATAATGAGTACTAATTGGATGCAGAATTAAATTCCGCATCTAACGAGTGTCTACACTTGAAATTTGAGTAAACCTATAAGGAGATAAGTCAAAAATACAATTTAAAAAAAAATATAGGTTTTCTTCTTTTCCTTCCAAAATATTTACATGTACCTCTTTTTAAATTTAAAGGATTTTGATTGGTTTACATATTATGACATGGAAATTACGTAAAAAAATTCATGGGTATTTTTAGGCTAAATTTCCCTCTAATAAGACGACAATAAGAAATCAAAGGCAACTAAAGAAAATAGAAAATTCTATGAGAATGTGGATTGGAATGGAGCGCTCTCCCTAGCTCAAGAGGAGAAATGGAAAGCATATACCTCAGCCATGAACTTGATCGAAGCCAGACTGTCCAATAACTTTTCTAGCATGTTTTTTTTTTTTTATTTGTGCGTGTAGTTCTGCATATACATTTTATATTTAAAAGTCTTTTAGAGGTTAATTAGAAGTAATCAATTTAGTTTTATAGTAAAACAAAGGCATAATTTAGTTTTATAATAAAACAAAGGCATAATAGGAAAAAAAAACAAAAACTTATTGTAAATGCAAAATACTTTCAAGAAAAAAACTAATTGAATATGTAAAGTATTAACCTTGTAACCACATTTTTTTAAATAAAATAAACATTTATGACTTTGATTCAATAGGAAACAAAGTAGAGTCCATGAGAAAAATGGAGTTGGGACTATTGTTTTCAATTTTGATATTGTAAGTATGGCACCATTTTTGTATATTTTCAATTATGTTTTTGGTTTCTTTCCACTTAAAACTTCACAATCATAAAAGATCATTAACATTATAAAAAATTTATAAAGGAAATTTTTTTAATTCAAATTCTAAATGTATAAATTTTTACAATGATTTTTAGAGGTATAATATGTCTTCCATCTGGAAAATATTTCTTTTTAATATTGAGAATACCAATTAAATTTAGGGTTGAAACCTACATTTAAGTATTTATAGAAGTGGGCCATCTTTAAAGGTTGATTATTGACAGAAATTTCAAAGTGGGATGATGGTTTGGATTATACTTAGATTTTATGATTATGGTTTTGGTTTTATTGAAATATTTATTTTTAATAATTAGAAATATTATAGAATTCTGAAAGGACATTAAATTATATTTCAAAGTTTCCAATATGTCTAGTTAATGAGGATTATAGTTGTATAGATTATATTAAAAGAAGCTAGAAAATAATTTAAAATAACATTTTATCGGGTAAAATGATTCATTGAAATGATGGAGAATACCATCTATATTGGAATTTGAATTATAAAGTAAAATTAGTTACTTTTATTTATTAGGTTGTTTTAACTAGTCACCTTTATTTATTAGGTTGATTTTATGATTAAATAATTTAGACATAAAAATTCCAAGATGTTTTGGATTTTTATTATGAAGAATAGTATTGTAACAAATATCATGAAAATCAAATCCAACGTCTATATGGGTTAATCATTTCAAGTGATGTTTATCTTTTACTCTATTAATCTCAAAACTTTTCCATGCGCATGAGCGCACGACTCATGTGGTTGGGGCAGAGGACTTTCCCTCTCCCCACCCGTGATTGAATCCCGTTGTATGGTCGCGCTGCACTGCAGCCTATGAGTTTCATCGAGTTTATGTGAAATTGCGTTTCGTCGCTCCGTTGGTATGTTGTGTTGCCTACGTGCAACAGATGTTGGTTACAATTCTTATGTACAGGATGATGTATATATTGTATATGTTGCTTCTTCAGGGGATGCCCTTCCCCCGTGAAAAAATCTCAAAACTTTTCCAAATTCTTTTGTACCAAAGTGTTTTAGGTTTTTCCAATTGCCTTGTTTAACTATGAAACTCATGAGAGTTGATTATTATATTCGAAATATTTATTTTCTTCTTTGAACTAGCAATTATTAGAGAGAGAACTTTGATCTTCTAGCTTGGGATTAATGAGTTCATTCTAATATATCAACTTTATCTTGTTCCTCCACATTTTCTTTTTAAAAAAATTATCATAGACCTTTTCATAATATTGATATCTTAAAGGGAAGTCTCCTCTACCAAATCCTCATGAATTAACCGAGAAATTATGTGTCTACCCCTCTAACTTTTGAGCATTGAGTGGTTTTTGCAAATGTTTTAAGCACTGAATGTAGGCCTCTCAAAATTAAGTACTTAATCATGGCCTTACCCATAATGGGGGAGCCTAGCTTCTAAAACGCTGATGAGATAAGGTGTAATGCCTTTACTTTTAAGGTTATTTATTATAAAATGGTTTTGGATTTCCTCAATTTTCTTTGAAGTTTCCTTAGAAACTCTACAACCCAAAAACGCATAGCAATAAAGAACCAATGGGGTAATAAGGGTGTAAAAAGTTACCTTGTTTTTCCCGAATACCATAACTTTATAGTTTTATAATTGTTTTAAAGACCACAAAATGTTTTTCATCTTCCATTGATAATTTTTCTAAACATTATAGTTCCAACTTAGCTTGTGATGAAAATCAATTATAAGATTTTTATCAAATTATACTTCTTTTAGATTGTTATTGTCATACACGAAATCCAGATACTTGATTTTCTTAGATATAATTATCATTTTTTCCAAGGAAAATATCCATAAGGAAACCCACGTGATCAATTCCCCAAATTCATGGATAGCATCCCTTGTAAACTTGTTGACATACACTAGTGTGCCTCACCTAAGGGGTTTAAATTGGGCACTTTTTAACATGAAACTAGCCAAATCTCCAAAAACATTGGTGACAAATGGTTGAGGTAACCCTTGGGCTTAGATTTAATTACCTTTATCATATTGATATTTACAAATAACACAGACTTAGAATAGAATTACTTATCATGATCAGCGGGTCTCCTTTCTAAAGAGCAATATCATCTATATAAAGAAGAAGTAGGATAACTAATTATGTTAGATTCGTTCTTGCAAAACTTACGTCTTTTAGCCATTCTTCTAATTGTTAATGTAAATATCAAAAATAGTAGGTGACAAAGGACAGCCTTACTTCACCCATGTGTTACAATAAATTTATTATTATTATTAATTCATTCATATTATCATTGATTTAAATTGATATAAATATTTATTTGAAATAAATAAATATACCTAGTGGTAGGTGTTGAAGTTATATCATTGGGATGTGATAACTTATATTTATATTGTATGTTCTAAGCCTAAACTCATATTTTCTTTAAGGAAAATTATATTATTTATTTCACTCGATGCTTTATTATAGCCATTAATATACATAGCGATAGGTATTAAACTAATAACACTAAGATATGATAACTTATATGTATAATATATGTTCTAAGCCAACCCATTCCATTCTCACATGTCTTTACTCAACACCTTGAAATAGTTGTGGGTGTAAGTATTAGTAAGGGATAAACTTATAGAATTATGAAGTGATGACCTATATGTTCATATTTAAATAACCCAAAACCCATACCCATGTTAGACTTATGATGGATATCATCGACTATGTTTTACTCCCACATATTTTTACTTGTCAACTTAAAGTAACTTTCATGGAACTAGTGGACTCATGTTTGTTGACATGTCCTCTTTAAGGAGGATACCATTGATCAAGTTTCATTTTCATAGTAATTTACCCAACACTTTCAAGTAAACATAGAGAAACTTATAGATAGGAATTAAACTTATGACATCATAAAGTCATGGCCTATACATACATATAATAGATCCAAACCCGCCTTTGTGTTCTTCTCCAAATATAATTCAATAACTAGACTCTATTCTCATGACCCTTTGTAGGTCATAAAAATGTAAAAATAATATTTAAACTTATAACATTAAGAGCTCGTTATCAATTTATATATACATATATAATAAACCTAAATACATCATTTATTCTCCTTAAAACATTTATATTTAATTATTTATCTAATTATGATTAATAGTTAATTAAGTCAGTGCCACAT
>APFE030304199.1:0-38820 GCA_000404065.3 Pinus taeda
GGCTCCGCGCCCCCTCTAACCCCCCGGTTCACTACGTAGGTTAGTCATGGAAAGAATATAACACAACCCAACATTAATAATATTACTAATAAAAATAACTAAATGTATACATACAAGAAAAAATTATGAGAGGGCATATTTTAACATTTTAATGTGGAGAACATGAACTATAAATAAAATATTTCAATGTCAACTACATGTTTATTATTCCAACCTAGATCCATCTTAACTCCAGATCTACCAAGTGCCTAGAGGGATCAAATCTCTTTTCACTCTAAAAGATGTTTGCATCTCAAGGTCAAATTTGATCCCTCTCGACGCTTGGTAGATCTAGAGTTAAGATGGATCTAGGTTACATGTTCTACAAATTTGTGACTTAAGATTTTTAAATTTAACAATAGATTGAATTTTATAAACCAATATTGAATTAGTTAAATTGTATTTTTGAATAATTGATTATTAATGATATTTTATATTAAAAACTAAATGAGTTATAAATTTTCGTCTTATTAAGAACTAACTAAATTATTTTACCTTTAATTATTTTTTCCTTGTTAGTATTGAAATATTTTACTAACTTAGATTGAATATCAATGAACTATCTAAGCAATAGAAAAATATTTATCGTAATTTTACAATCATAGTTTCAACCATATAAACTTTGTAATTTATAAAAATATCTTTGCATTTTTTTAAAGTAAGTTGTTTTGGATGCAATTTCATATACAAAAGTTTGATATAAGTTCACCAATACATAATCTATAATAAATATTATTTCTTAAAAATAAACATCATGATGATACACATCTAACAATCATAAACCATCTAAGATACACATTCCAATGCACTACCATCATCTAATTCTATACACCTCTAGCACATATAAACGAAATTAGCTAGCACAAAAATCTAATAATCTAAGAGGATATCATCATCATGATCACATATAACAAAACACAAACATTAGAATCTAACATCATCAGCACAAACATCCTCAAATTAATATAAATATCATGTTAAATCACTACTATCACATACACATCTATCTGCAAGCACATTAAATGAACATATCTAACATGACCTAACAATATACACATAAACACCAACATATAAATTAAGTACATAAACATGAACAAAAAAATGCACCACACACACACACACACACACATATATATAAACAAGTCAAATAAGTGCAATCAAATATTCAATAAAATAGACGTAGTGTCAGACTCGTCTACAATAGAAGACGATGGATAGTCAACTATTGCATGATCAATGTCTATTGAACCCAGCTGAGGTGGAGGAGGAGGTGGTTGGTTTGCATGAGTAGAAGATGATGGATGGTCAACTACGTCTGCGCCTTCAACGCGGTCTGGTGAAATTTAAGGTGGAGGAGGAGGTGGTTGGCATGCTCTGTTAGGAGAAACACGAGGCACATCCTCTAGCTCTAGCATCTTGTCATCAGGCGACTAAGGAGGTGTACTTCAAGATGGATCACTAGCACCCTAATGACCATGATCTGATAGGGGTGGTACTACTAAAAGCATCATGATCGCCACCCTCATCATCATGATCATAATCATCACCCTGATCATCATCATCGCCACCCTCATCTGATGTATATGTCGTTGTATGATGTTGGTCTGCATCCCACATTGTTGTTAGTACCCTACTAGCTCTGATGATATGTCACATAAGAGACATCATCTCCTATGGACAATCCATGTACAATCCCACACAACTAGGATCAACGGTGATATCTCGAGCCCTCGCAAGGCGGACTCTCTCATCAAGCAAAACTTTCGCCAATCTGTCACAATAGTCCATCCAAACTCGCAGACCATCCCTACAGGCCCAGACACCTATGCCCCCTTGAGGATATGCCTCGGTGCTCTTGGGCCTCGCCCATCTCCTCATCTCCTTCGACATGCGATGGGGGAGGAGGCATGTCCCCATTGAATGTGTCGATGTCTACAAAATATATAATACAAAAAAAATAATTAGACAATTTCATTAAACAATTTAATAAAACAAGTTAAATAACATGTTATAATAACTTTTATTTTAATTCATTAAAACAATAAAATGAAACTAGATTCATTTAAATAAAACACCAATATAACTCTATCATCTGGAGGCTTAGTCGTTGTGAAGAAGATGTTGGGACATGCTCTCCAATCAATCCCTACGTATGGAAACACCAACGTGACAAACACATGGTCATCCTCACTGCCCAGTGCGCTAATGCCTTGGGAGAAATCCAGGTCAAAAACTTTGGCAAGCCCATCTTGGGCATCATCTGCTCCCACATTCGCATCTGGACCTCAGTGATTGACCTAGGAGGGTGATGGTCAAATGCACGCTTCATCTATGGAAACCTCTCAAAAAATAAACATAAAATCTTGGAAGTGAAAGGGATTGTCTCCCTCTCATGTCTCAATGCACAAAATCTATCTAAATCCATGCAAAAGTGCCTCAAAAAAATGGCAAACCATCTGATGCACTGTGGCATATAAATCAAAGAATCAACATAATACAAAAGGGGGCAATTATTGTGTTGCCCATCAGTACTAGAGTGTGCAATGGTTATGACTAATAAGGAGAGGCACCTAACCTCCTCTGCAACAAAAGAAGAAATCTTTAGCTATCCACTACGAACCTATAAATCTGATGGGCGGACTGCATGAGGCTCGACATATCTCTAAGTGTATGCAAGATGACTCTCAACTGCAACACCAGGGGGGGCATCAGGGAACTGGGGAAAAGCCTCCCCTCTCCTGGATAGGGAAGTGATAAAGTATATGTCCTCCTCAATGGGCCTATACCACGTCGTAGGACCGAGACAGAAAGCTTGCTCCTAGGCACTCCATCATCGGATCAGATGCACCTATAAAACAAAGTGCACCTTCATGGATGTATCCTCGTCATAGTACTTGAGGAGGCCTACATTCCTCAAGAGTGCTCGGGTCACTACAGTAATAGGGCGACCTGCCATGTTTAGACCATATTGTATGGGTTCGCCTGTTACTCCTACTCCTGTTGTTGCTCCCTCTATTGACGTCTTTATTACATGATTGACATACAAAATACATCAACCTCATACATAAAAATATTTTTTTTTATTAAATGAAACATGTATTTATAAATATGGAAACATAACTTTCAATTAACAAAAACAAAAAATCACGGGTGCACACAAAACAAAGTCATGCACCGGTGTCAGTGCGCTTTCATTTATAATTGCACCACTGTCAGTGTGCACATAAGTATGACACACCATTGTTGGTTCACAAATTTAACTTTTGATAGCGGTGCGACTCACTTTTGTGTTAGGATATTCTGACACATAGGAAATAGTTAAGTATAACTCGGTCTAGTGTAGAGTTAGGTAAAGTGTGTTTCTTTACTATGTACTTTTGTAACTTACAATCCGATGGTCACGATATGTAGTGATCTGACGGTTCATTCTCTCCTCAGTATTACCGACACTAGATCCGTGGCTTAACACCCGATTGGTCCATGATCTCTATTTAAAGAGCTTGGAGGGTCATTTGTAGGGTAACCGTTAATGAGAGAAGCTTATGTAAAATTTCATTCTTTTATTAATAAATTGCCTGAAGTGGCCACGTTGGCTCAGGCCGTGGACTGTTTCCCTCTTTGAGGGTTTTAACCACGTCAACAATACTGGTGTATGGATCTGTGATCTGTTTGTGAGCGGTGTCCTCTGGTGTTCTGTATGAGGAACTTACCCTATAAATTCCTACATTGTGCACTAGTGTGCACGTATAACATTTTCACATCGGTTCGAAAAGTTTAGGTTATCGAATGCATCAAGCTACAACTATATTTTTAAATATTATTTTTGCAGTGCGTTTGCTAAATATAAACAAATTGGGTGTGATGCACCGACATACAATCTGTCATATCTTTCTCGACGTGTTTTCATTTACAAAGCACACTGCAACAACTGCGGTGCATTATGTTCACGCTCTGACATGCGGTGCACCCTGTAAATTTATAGGGTGCACCACGCCCGATGCGAGCCAAACATATCGAGCGCACCGCGTGGTGATTTTTTTCTTTAAAAAATAATGGCAAAATTAACCTAATTTTCAATTCTAATCCACTAAAAACTTAAATTACAAAGAAACATAGACATTCCTTGGGCATTTGGTCATCAGGGAGGCATTGTGGACATGTAATGGAGAAAAACAATTTCTAACTCCGTTTTAAAAAATTTGAAACTAAAATAGTGAGCACGGTACGAAAGGAGGGTGAGCAAGAGAAGCACCGACGTCAAGGTGCTTGCATGTGGCAAGAGTGGCATCGGTGCTTCAGAGCTCTCTTGCATTGTAGATGGTAAAAATGAAAATTACGGTCGAGAGTGTTTTTCTTATTTAACCCTCGTTCGACATGTTTAGCTAACCACAACAGGGCAAGATATATCCAAAAGCACCATTTTATTTTTTAATTTTTATTTATTTATTTTAATTTAATTTATTTATTTATTATTATTTTTTTTAAATATCACGATGCGTTTCGTGAGAAGCCCTGGGATGTTTCTATACATGTACCACACAAGTGTTATGGTTTTACTATAGCACCTCTCTATTTTTAGAAATTAAAAATGCTTAGCGATGCTCTTTAGAAGAAGCCTCAGGGAGTTTTAGTACATTTATCGAACTAGAGCATCGTCGGAAAATAACATCGCATTTTTTCTGAAATTTAAAACTATAGTGGTGCTCCTTAGTGGTATGCATCGGGTCGTTTTTCTACATGAAGGGCACCGATGCTATCTACTATTAAAGCATCGGTGCATTGTGTTATTTAACACACCGTATTTTTATATATATATATATAAATAAATTTTCCATAGCACACCATGTTATATGAAGCACTAATGCTTGTATGTTTAGTAAAGCACGAGTGCGTTTGTATATTTTATACGTTTTGTCCAAAAAACATTTGCCCGCCCATCTCCGCCAATGACCTTCGTTGTAAATAGATTTTTAGGCTATTTTTATAGGGGCTTCCGCAAAAACCTCCACCATAACATCTTTTCCTTGTAGTGTGTTGAACATGGATGCTCTGATGTCACTCTATAACAAACCCCCCAATCCTTATCATAACATCGATTAATAGAAGGTGGTTACTATGTTGAGCCAAGATCCAAGGTGTTGTTATGGAAATAGGGTCTAAAAAATTCAATATTTTCAACTTACTCCAAACCTTCGTTTGTCATCACCATTGTGTTTGTCTCGTCTAGACGATTTCGATGATATTAAAATTTACTTCAATCTGACCTTTAGATCATGAGATGTGACCATTGAAGTCTTAGTGATTCAGAGAACACCACCTCATCAGTTTGGCCACGTGGCTGAATGGCTTTGCAGCCTTGGGGACTGAATGGCTTCGCACACTAGGGCCAATCACCATGGATTTCCAGAAGTTATATATGAGCTTTAAGTAGAATGACCACATGCATACCCTCTGTGGACTCTAGGCAGGTGCTCCTTCTATCATCGGCTTGCATCGCATGGAAAAGTTATTGAAAAAGGGCCATCATGGAGTTATCGCCCAGTTGAATGCCATCTAGGCCATCGAGATCACTCCTCTTCATATTCATCCTGACATGCAACAGGTCTTGAATCAACACCAACAGGTATTTGATAAACCTAAAGAGCTTCCACCCTCTAGAGGGGAACATGATCATAACATCACTTTGGTCCCAGGGGCACAGCGGCCAAATGTGCAACCATATCGATATCCTTTCGCCCAAAAGAATGAAATTGAAAAAATCATCAAGGAACTACTTGAAGCTAGTGTCATTCATCCTAGCATCAATCCTTATTCATCACTAATGGTCATGGTGCTCAAGAAGATGGGGAATGGCACATGTGTCCAAACTTCAGGGCCCTCAACAAGCTTACGGTCAAAGAAAAATTCCCTATCCTGATTGTTGATGATTTGTTGGATGAACTACATGGGGCTTAATTCTTTACTAAGCTAGATCTTCGCTCTGACTATCACCAAATACACATGAAAGAAGTAGACATTCCAAAGATTGCTTTCCGAACTCATGAAGGCCATTATGAATTCTTGGTCATGCCATTTGGTCTCTGTAATGCCCCATCGACTTTTCAAAGCCTCATGAATCACCTGCTGAAACCATATCTCTGAAAATTTGTCTTAGTTTTCTTTGATGACATTCTCATCTACAACCTCACCTAGGAAAAATATCTTCAACATGTAGACCTGCTCTTGCAACTGCTCCGGAATCATAAATTATTTGTCAAATTTTCCAAGTGCTCTTTTGGCATGGCATAAGTCGAGTATTTGGGCCACATTATGGGTCATGAAGGTGTCCAGGTGGATCCCAAAAAGATACAGGAAATGCAAGATTAGCCCCAACCAAAAACCTTGAAGAGTTTGAGGGGATTCTTAGGTCTCACTGGCTACTATCACAAATTTGTCTACAATTATGGTTGCATTGCTAGACCCCTCACTAACCTTCTCAAGAAAAATTCATTCCTCTGACTGATGCAGCACAACAAGTGTTTATGGCTCTCAAACAGGCCATGTGTTCCACTCCCGTATTGGCACTACTCGACTTCACCAAATCTTTTATGATTGAATATGATGCTTCAGGTATTGGTATTGGCGTTGTCTTGATGCAGGAAGGTCGACCCTTGGCTTTCACCAGCCAACAACTGAGTGGGAAACATCTAGGACAATATACATATGAGAAGTAGGTGATGGTTATCTTACATGCAGTAGATACTTGGCTACCATACTTATTGGGGCGGCGTTTCCAAATATGCACAAACCATCAAAGCCTCAAATATTTTTTGGAGCAACGTTTATCCTCGCCCCAACAAAATAAATGGCTGGGAAAAATGTTGGGATATGATTATGAGATAATTTACAAGAAAGGGCGTGACAATGTAGTAGTTGATGCTTTATCACGCCAATTTGAGGATGAAAACACCCTGCTATCAATCTCTCTTCCCATACCAGATTGGATTGAAGAAGCCCGCAAGGAATGGTTTTCACATCCCTCTCTCTCCCAGCTCATTAATAAGTTGAGATCATATCCTAATTCCTCAGTTGGATACTCTTGGAAGGATGAGATTCTTCGCTACAAGGATAGAGTAATTATATTGCTGACATCCGCCCTCAAAACACGCATTTTAACAGAGTTGCACTCATCTCCCACTGTAGGCCATGCAGGCTTTCAGAAGACTTATGCTCGCACTCGTCGTTCTTTCTTCTGGACAGGCATGAAAACTGACATTCTTACTTTTGTAACTGAATGTGATGTGTGTCAACGCCACAAAGGAGAAACAATCAAGTCACTGGGCACCTTATAACCATTTCCCATCCCTGCTTCAATCTGGATGGATGTTTCTATGGATTTCATTACTGGTCTTCCGAAGTCAGGCAACAAGTTAGTGATCATGGTGGTTGTGGAATGACTTTCTAAATATGCTCATATTTGCGCTCTACCCCACCCATTTACCCCCACTTTGGTGGCTCAAGCTTTCATGGACCAGATCTTCAAACTACATGGCATGCCCACTTCCATTGTGTCTAATCGTGACTCGACTTTCACCAGTAACGTTTGGCAAGAAATTTTCAAGCTACAGGGCACCCAACTCCAACTAAGTACTCCCTATCATCCCCAAACTGATGGTCAAACTAAAGTAGTCAACAAATGTATGGAGACATACCTAAGGTGCTTCACTTCAGAAAAGGAACATCAATGGGTACAATGGCTACCTCTAGCTGAATGGTGGTATAATACTAGCTATCATGCAGCCACCAAGATGACTCCATATGAAGCAATGTATGGTCAACTCCCACCTTCACCTACTTCTTATCTCCATGGATGCTCTAAGGTGAAAATAGTGGGTCAACTCCTACAAAATCGTGCAACCATGCTAGCCCATCTCAAAGATAATCTCCATCAAGATCATAATCGTATGAAGCAACAGGCAGACCAACATCTTTCAGATCGCACATTTCAAGAAGGGGATCAGGTATTCTTGAGGTTGCAACCATATAAGCAAACATCACTCAAAGATAAGGGCTGTCAAAAATTAGCTCCAAAATTCTACGGACCTTATCAAATACTTCAGTGCATTGGAGCAGTAGCCTACAAGCTAACCTTGCCACCAACTTCAAAATCCCATCCAGTCTTCCATGTATCACGCCTCAAGAAAGTGGTGGGGAACAATTGCAGAATTCAAACCAGTCCACCTGAATTGGATGAAGAAGTTTCACTCTGGCTCCAACATGAACAGGTCCTCGATACACGAGAACGACATTTGCGCAGCCACACGATCAAGGAAGTCCTCGTCATGTGGAAAGACACCTCTCTAGAAGATGCGACCTGGGAACCAACCGCTATTCTTCAGCAGTTTTCGCAGCTTCAGCCTTGAGGATAAGGCTGCTTTTGATGGGGGAGGGCATGTTAGGGTCCAACCCTAACCCCTTTATTTATGTAATAGGGTTGAGTCATAGTTATAGTTAGTTAAAGAGTCAATAAAGCCCGTATTAATAATTGTAAGTGGTTGACCCGCATTTGGGAAAGGAACCACATTTAGTTGCAAATGGCCATGGTATTAGATAGATGGTATTAAGAGAACCATGGTACTGACCCATGGTATTGTATGTATGAATCCTATATAAAGGATAAAGACTCCCCATTGAGGAATGTCGTGTCTTATTTTGTAATCGAGCTCTGCTTTGCTGGAGTTGCCCCCTTGAAGAGGCAAGTGGACATTGCTTTCATCTCTGAATCATAAAATACTTGTTGTTTTTCTCATTTTGTTCTGTGTTCAAGGTTATATTTCTTCGCAATTTGGTATTCTAGAATCTTCTCACAGGTCAAGAGCATAACATAAGACCCTTCTCCTACCATGACAACCCAGTGTTGAGTCATCCAGACTCTCCTAGGAACACTGCTCTTTGCCACTTTTAGGAGACAAACTCTGGGACAAACTTATACCTGTCAACTGCCATAATATTCCCCATCTTAGGATGTCTCGCCTTCCACTTCCTGATGTCACATAGGCCTTTTTGCATGGGACTTGGTTCTTCCGTCGACCAATGCACAACGTCCACATCATCCTGACCTTCTCTGTGTTGCAGGCCTTGCCATGCCATCCCAATCCTTCTCAACCTTGGGGTGTTTCTCGTGATCAACCTCTTGTAGCCTTTGAGATGCAGACCCTCTAGGATTATGTCATCTCGAACTTCTCCTTGGCCATCAATCTCTCACATTTAATATTGGCCATTTTGCACTTTGTGCCCTTTGTGAAAGGATTCATCCATCGATTGACTACGGTAGTTTTGCAAACATCTGGACTTACACTAAAATCTAACTGTAGCCATTAAGGGCTTATGAAGCACACTCTGGTTCTATCCCTCCTGAACTTTGTTGATGCCCGACTGTGGCTATTAGACCACTATACACATACACTCGTGTTTTTTCATATGACATTATACTATCTCTTCTGAGCTTCACATGGCCTCGGCCCAACCTAAACATACATAGATATTTAAACCTTCACATGAGTAATTAAAATGCTATCCTTCCCGAGCTTGCAGGATTTAGATCAGGGCCAAATAGCCCAATCATTCCAAGTTTTTTTTAGCTATTTGATTAGCAAAGATGTGTTCATATTGTAGAATTTCCCATTGTAGATCAACAGATTATGCAATATACTAAAGAAAATACAAGATCTACTTCTACAATAAACTTGCAGAAGCTTAATCGATTATGAGCAAGATCAAATAGAACACATATAACTGAGAATGAGAGAGCAATCACACATGAACACAAAAGATACTCTGGGGAAGCCTAAGCTAAAAACCTCGATCTGTGTATTATCATACAAGTGGAAATATGTCCGGATTACACAAAGCTTTAGCTCACAAGCTATCAAGCTCTCAGTACAATCCCTCAATACAGCTCACAAACTGAATAGACACAAGATATGCCTTCCCTCGGCCCTCCAAGCCTCCTATTTCCTTGCACAGTTTCTCTTGGGGTCCAATGCTACCACCTGTGTGAATTGGCCTCATCACACACTCATCAAACTCAAAAGTAACTATGTAATCTCCAAGGAATGAATTCCTTCTGCATGCAAGAGATATCCTCAATGGAATATTCCTGCAACTGATAGTACACTGTCCCATCATCTGATCTCAACTGGGTCTCTGACTGAACTGACATGCATGATTTATTTATGAGAGAATATTCAGTTATCTGAAGTGCAAGAGTTACATGCATGCATGCATTAACTAACTAAACTCACAATTAGTTCAACAAACTGTTTGAACTAATCTAACTGGACTTAACTCAATTAACTGAGCTAACTGATTACAACTCAAAGTAGAACTCATCCTAATCTCCTTTAATCAAGGGATAACTTAATCAATGGAGAAACTGTTGCATGTCTTCACATAGACTTCATGTTTGATTTTCTACAACTAATTAACTCAAGATGAATTAATTAATTATTTTACAAACAACTGCTAAGATCAAAGTCGAATTTTAATTCTCAATTTTAGTTTAGGGACTAACTAAAATTGGAATGTATCTCGAAATGCTATTTGTAGCAATGCTATTTTTAGCATTTCTTGTTGCTATTTTCAACACATCTCACCATACACAGACCTTAAGCTAAATTTCAAGCTCAACATGAACACATGAATCAACCTATTCTCGTAAAGATATTCACAACACCTGCAATACATTTTTCCTACCTAATTCATGTCCTTGACCATTAATCTAGCTAATTAATAGCTCTGGGCCAGCATATAATATACGAGACATGAATCATAAGTAGACAAAGGTACATTGGTCATCCAAGAATGAACCATTCCTCATCCATCACATAGATTTTAAACATTGTACAAGAATTCACATTTCTCATTATGTCATAAGCATTAACCGACACAATGAACCAATATCATCACAGGCATTAAAACCAACACATTAAACATATGCATAAAGGCTTGACTATACTTATCTTATTAAAATGTGCTTAGCAACTGAGATTGGGACTTCAACTCTCCACCCAACCATAGACAAGTTGCAACAAAGTCGTTCTTGTAGCTGTCACTCCCGAGCCAGATTCCAATGCTTGAGGTGGAGTGCTTTCAAAGGAGTTTCAAACCAATATTTTAGCTGAAATAGGGTGTCTTGAGGTTGCCTCACCTCCACCCACCAACTATCAAAACCAAGTAAGCATGGTGAACCACTTCATGGGTATACAACCATATTCTACTTGGGATATTTAATCAATATCATTAGCCGAAACATGATGTCTCAAGGGCACCCTGCCTTCACCCACCAATTATTCAAATATCTCACATAAGGCAAGGAACACATTATTCCATGGAGAGGGACTCATATATCAACATGCCAACTTCTCCAGCGTTTTAGACACATAAAGTTAATTCAGAAGTGGAGAGAGATATAGTTGGTAACATGGAGGGTTAATTAACTATGTTACCTTTGAAGGAATAACAATGCACTTTCTAACAACTTAGTGGAATATCCCATCTGTGTTCTCAACCTAATCCCATGGAACTACCATAAGGTGTTATCATCCCATTAGCCCTAGGTGCCTCCATCTCTTACAGGTTATCAAGCACCAAAGTCGCTAGTGGATTTATCAGCCCTGTAGGGAAAAACCACTACTCTATGATCATTAGTCTGTAATCCTTACAGGTTTTTTAGATGGTTATCATCAGATCTTCTCTTCTCCTCAATTTTCTTAGCCTTGAGATCTCCTCTACCCTCTCAGCAATTTAGTTTCTCTTCTAAGATCGTCACGGCCTCCCTACCTTTTTCCTATTCCATTCTCTGCCTACACATATGAGTCATGGTTATTTTTCCCACGGGAGCCTCAACCTCCTCTTCTTTCTCTATGTGCATCGAATCCTCCTTCCTACAATGTATGAGAGAATGTGAATCGAAAGATTGCCCTCTATCTTTCCCCTTTCATTCTTCGTCGTAATTCCCTCTGCCTTCTTAACCATGATGGTTTTTTCTTTTTTTTCCTTACTAGTCTACGTAGACCAACCACCTTGACAACACAACCCATACTACCCATTAATTTTTGTCCTTTCTTGGCTTGTAGTTTTGTCCAAAAGACACATAAGCCTACCCTTTATTTCAACTGAATTTAATAAACAGTCAGATCCATTAAAACCACTCAGTCAGCCCATAATTAGTATTTAAACCGACTAACTTCCTCAAACAATCTCCCTCCTTAAGCAATGGAATATGTGTCCCTCTCTCAGCTATTTAAAAATAATTACAATTATTTACAAAAGAGAAAGGTTAACTAGGGGATTTCACACAAGTGTAAAAACCCAAAAGTATAAACAATTTATATTATGGAAACTTAAATCACAAACACACATAGTTTTCTAACTTGATATGCACAACAAAAAATAAATCAGAAGACAAACACGTCAACCATAGAACACAAGATATACCCAAGAAACCCTAACTTCGGGGAAAACTTGCAACACTGTGTGTATTTTATTATTCTTTTGTAGCAAAAGATTTTCTTCTATGAATTACAACAAGGGAGAAACTTCCCAATTTATCACAAGAAAAATACTCATTCTCTCTCTAGCTAAATCAATTCCGTTCTTGCACACTACATCTGTAAAATTCCTATGCAATCCAACAATCCAATCACACGTGCAAATAAACCTCTGCCCTGGGTTGTAAAGGCTTGACTTTGACTCAATTTCTTCTCCTTGAATGTTGAGTTTTGCGATTTTTTGAAATCCTCGCTCTTCCTTTGCTTCTCTCTCACACCTGCTTGTGCTCAACTGACTTGCCACCAACTCATTTTATCTCCTCTTATTATTTCGACCTCAACCCTAATCTCCTTCTCAATGACTAAGATTAAATCATAAGTTAACTTGGGAGCTTATACTTTTTCCTAAGTCTAACTTTAGGAAATAGTTAAATAAATTAATATTCTACTAAAGTGGTAGCCTTTTATGTTCTTCTACTAGTCTTAGCACTTCGATAAGCAGAATACTTCTTCTCTGCTCCAATCAACAATTAATATACCAGCCTAGATTTATTTTAACTCCAGATCTACCAAGTGCCGAGAGGGATCGAATCTCTCTCTTAAGGTGCAAACTTCTTTTAGAGTGAAAATATATTTGATCCCTCTCGGTGCTTGGTAGATCCAGAGTTCAGATGGATCTGGGTTGGTTTAATTATTAGTCTTTAAATAGGCCACATTAGAAAATAATACCATGGGAGAACCATAGATTAAGAATACCATGGGTTGGAGTCCGAAAATGCTATTTTATTTATTTATTTTTTGTTTTATTTTGACTGAGTCAAAATGTTAAACATTACAACATCTCTACCATACTAGGTTAGAGAGCGTCTTTGGGTGCAAAAAGTTCGAAAGTTTTCACTACATTAAATTAATGAACAATTTATTTATATACTTTCTCACATAGAAATTTCATGTGCGTGAACTTTCAATGTTTCTTATTTTTATTTATACAAGTTGGCTACTAATTATTAAAGTCAACATAAATACCATGGATTATTGAATATTATGAACCTGTAAACTTTAAATCATCAATAGTAATCTTCGAGCTTATAGGAGTTACTCATCATGATTTTTGGCACACAAGCTAACATGTCTATGGAGAATAGAACTTGGGTGTAGGGGGAGTTAAACTTGTCAGCTACCACTCAAGCTCTTGTCCTTTGACACTAATTCCTTCATATTAACTGACTAAAAGAATTACTCATTAAGAAATCAATCTAGGTGTTTGATAGACCGAGGCTTAAGATAAATCTAAGATGTTTTAATTTTTGTAGATGTTGTCATATATATATGTGTGTGTGTGTGTGTGTGTATCTAATTATTTATTTCTTGGGTTTTTTCAATGTAACATTATATTCGTTCCTAACAACATCTCTCTCATGCTAGACTATATAGCACTGCACTACTCTCATTGCAAAAAATAAAATACTTCATAACATGAGACATGTCAAGACAACTACATGATTAGATCTAGCTAATAAGAATTACATATGAAGTAAAAACAATGATTCTCTCTCTCTCTCACACACACACAAATTACATATGAAGTAAAAACAATGATTCACACACACACATACACACACACACATTACATATGAAGTAAAAACAATGATTCACACGCACACGCACACGCACACACACACACACACACGCACACACACACACACAAAACAAATATTGTCTTTTTGAGTGGCAATTAGTGGAGATTAATTGAATAGAGACATGAGCTTAATGAAGTAATTAATGTGAGGTTCAAAAACTTGCTTCATGTCACAGTTCAACACTTGATACTTCTTTGCATCGGATATATTTCTAGATTCTTGCTATATGCTTCTTCCTCCATCTTTTAAAAATATTTGCTTAACTTATACAATTGAACGTTGTCACCAAGTAGAGATGAATCTGACCATAATTGTGCACATGTTATATCTCATGAGAACCAAACAAATTACCCGTCATGCATTAACAATAAATCCACGAAAATGTCAATAACAAGATAATGACACGAGGAATTACCTCTAGGTCTTAATAATGTTACACCATATGTGACAATACTTAACATTTAAAAGAGGATAAAAACAAATTATATGAAAATATGAACAACCATTAATTTACAATTCAACAAAATTTATTGATATTTTTTTATCAAAATTTGTGAACCTTTAAAACACAAACAACTATTCAATTTTATTAAGCTAAAACCTATATTTCAACAAAATTTATTGATATTTTTAATCAAAATTTGTGAACCTTTAAAACACAAACAACTATTATTCGATTTTATTAAGCTAAAACCTATATTATATTAAACAATTTACCTAAAATATATAAGATACTAGATTAGTAGTTACACCATATGTGACCATACTTAACATTTAAAAGAGGATAAAAATAAATTATATGAAAATATGAACAACCATTAATTTACAATTCAACAAAATTTATTAATATTTTTTAATCAAAATTTGTGAACCTTTAAAACACAAACAACTATTCAATTTTATTAAGTTAAAACCTATATTTCAGCGAAATTTATTGATATTTTTAATCAAAATTTATGAACCTTTAAAACACAAACAACTATTACAACTATTATTCGATTTTATTAAACTAAAACCTATATTATATTAAACAATTTACCTAGAATATATAAGATACTAGATTAAAAGTCACTTGGCCACTAAAAACATCCATTAACTTTAACCAAAGAGAACGTGTTTATAGATAAATCCCGCTCAAAAAACTAATTATGTTTTATGGCACTTAAACGTGATGTAAAGTAAATGTACCTTAAAAACCTTTGTGGTAGATATTCCATCTAAATTCAACATAAAATATTCTCCATTATAATTTTATAATCCAAATTCAATTCATTCCGTTTCAAAAACATTTAAAACACGAATAAATTGATATCTTATTAACAAAATATATATTATTTTTCATTTTAATTTATTAGTTTGAAATTATAAAAAAAATAATGAATTGTAAACTATAAATTCTCATTTAATGATGATGGTGGTGGTTAACGTCCACTGAGATCAAATTGGTCTATCGGACCTATAATTTTCTTAGGTCTTAATTGTTTGGCTTCTCGTCATTCTTGGCGAGATTGGTACTGTAGTTTTTTTTTTTTTGATCTTCCAACTTCTTTTATCTTGCATCTCCTTCATCTCTTATGGTTCTTGGGACATTGGTGTCTTAGCTTCGCAATTTGTTGTGTATGTCCTTTTGAAGATAGTCGGAGAAGAAGCTTGGTCTAGGAGATCTGCTTTGCTGTTAAATGAAGATTTATTTTGTGCGGTATGTGAATCCTCGTAACTGTTGATGCTTGAGGGGTTGTCGAGTTCACTTTTTTGCTGTTGGGCGGGGCTTTCCCTGTTCTTGTCTTAAGAGTTGTTTCTTTCTTGCCCGATTTCCTGCGATTCAGAGTTTTCTGGAGAGTGTTCTTCCTTGATGATAGTGTAATGTTCTTTTTGTGCTCCTTCCCACCATGTAGATTTGTGGTGATTCTTTATAGCATAATTTTTCTGGGAGGCTTTTGGACAATTTTTTGCTAGATGGCCTGTCTCAAAGCATGATTGACATCTAAAGAGGACACTTTCATAATCGAGTTTCTGGTTCCACTTATAGTCTTTACTTGTTAGGTTTATTACAGCTAGGAATCTGACGCTGAAGTCCATTTCCACACAGATGCGTGCATAGGTGGTTCTGGCATATTCCTCTGTTTCTGGGCACCTGTAGTAAAATTTCCCAATTGCATTTCCAAGGGCTTTTAGTGAGGAGAAATTCCAGAGATGCAAAGGTAGGTTTGGCAATCTCACCCAAACTGGTGCTGAGGTCATGACTGTTGTTGAAGGATCAAATGATGGGTTCCATGGCTTCATGAATAGGCCTGAATTTTCCCAAAACCAAGGGACGAAATCTAGAATACATTGTCTGCTTTTAGGGTTTTCAAAATCCACTATAAAGAAACCCCTAGCACATGGGTAGATATTGATTTCATCAGAAATGACAAGCTTCCATACCTCTGAGATCCAACTGTGGAGAGCTGTCAGCCGCGGCCAAAAACCATTGAATCGACAGATTAGGGCACTTTCAGAAAACTTCAAAGCCTCATCAAGTGAGGCCTGGACCACCTGGATAGTGGGAGTTGGGGCTTCACTGACGATATGGGCAGGAGCTTGCCCACCAGAGGCAGACAAAGCTGATCCAACAACTATCTTCGCGAAGCTGGGAGCCATTTGGAATCAGAGTCAAGAGTCAAAGTGTTTCTTACAATGTTGTCCCTTGGTTGTTTAATGAAGTCCAGATCTGCGGCAGAACGGAAGAACCCAAAAAGATCTGCGGCAGAACGAAAGAACTGATAATGCGTATATCTTTGGCAGAACGGAAGAACGGAAGAACTACTACATCTTTAAGTAATGATAGATTTCTACCCATTCAATTGTGGCAGAACGGAAGAACCTAGATCACGGAGAGGATGTAAGGTTTGATAAGAATATAGAAAACCTAGAACCCAGAACCCGGAAGATCTGCGGCAGAATGGAAGAACCCTCCATGAAATAGCAATAGCAATATTCATAAATTCAAACCTGCGGTAGAACGGAAGAACCCGGCGAGTGGAGGACCAGAAGATCCGCAGAAGATCGATAAAATCAGAAGATGTTAAAGATAACGCCACAGAAAAGTCGTAGATATAATGCCACAAAAGAGACATAGATATTACTTGTTTTTCGTTATTTATCACTTGGAAATGAAATGATTTTCCTTATTTATCACTTGGAAAATGATATTTTAAGGTTCATGAGATTAAAAATAGTTTATGAGACCATT
Source organism: Pinus taeda (assembly GCA_000404065.3). Taxonomy (NCBI): domain Eukaryota; kingdom Viridiplantae; phylum Streptophyta; class Pinopsida; order Pinales; family Pinaceae; genus Pinus; species Pinus taeda. The sequence continues at coordinate 17,442 of APFE030304199.1, forward strand.
AGTTTCATGTTTTTCATTTTTTTACAATTCAATCTTTTTTCGATTCAAATTGATGATGAGCTGGCCCAACCTTCAAATGATCCCCTCACTGAAAAGACAATGCCAAGAAATTGATGCTACATGTTCTCATAACTTTCTCTGATGTCTTTGAATGCATCACATTCTAAAATGAAATGTTTTTCCGATTCCACTACCCCAGACGTGCAAATTATACACACCCGTTCTTCCCAAGATTATTTAGGCCTTCTCCACCGTCTTGTTTCACACCGAAGTTGATGCGAGTTGGTCCTTAATTGAACAATAAAAACCTTTGCCCTCCACAAAATGCTAACTCCAATGATCTCTTTTTGTTGTAGATCACACGCAGGGTTGAATTCCTCAATGTAGTACTTCTTCTTTCTACCCAACTCTTTTCCCCATACCCTTTTACGAAATTTCTCCACAACAAAATTCTTTAGCTCCTTGTTATTTGTGGGACAAACATTGAGGTAGATATTCCATTATTGCATCCATGTTTTCTTTCTTTCACTCATGCCTTCATTGAAGATAACATTAGGTCATCTACCTATTCTCATTTGCTCAATTCTTTTTAGTTTCTATTGAAATTACTCCTATTTCACTCAACATTATCTCATAAAGCACTGAACTTTTTATCATTTCATGGCTATTTATCACTTGGATACTGTGAAATCTATCCTTCCATTTCTATTTCTTAATAAATAAATCCTTTATTATTATTGATAAATACATCCCAAAAAGGAGCTCTTCACTAAAACCAACATCCCATTCCAAAAAACCGCCTCTAATCTCTAAACAACACAACTATTTGACCTTTCCTTTTCTCTCGATTGGGGTATGCTAGTTATGGAATCTCTTCCGAAAACATGCGAACCTCCCACCATTGTTCATTCGACGATGAAAAGTAGATAGAGCACATTTCATTTAATCCTCAGCAAATTCCTAAACAAAATCTTTAATCCACCTGGCAGGATGACTAATACTGACGGGATCATGGGGTCCATCTCTGTAATTATAAGGGGGCATTATGCCAATACAAGATGCGAACATAGTCCGGAACTTTACTGCTACCTTCCCACTGTCTCACTCTACTGAGGAATAGGAACAGGACCCTCTTTTGTTGGGCACACTTGCATCTTTGTCTTTGTTCCAGCAATGTCAGGAGCAGCTGCTGCGATTACACTGAATAATGGCCACAAAATGCCCATCATTGGGCTTGGAGTGTGGAGAATGGAGGGTCAGGAAATAAGAGACCTTATCTTCAATGCACTACACATAGGGTACCGTCATTTCGATTGTGCAGGTTGGACCTGTCATTTTTGACTGCATCTCCTTTTGTTTCCTTTCTTATTGGGTTCTGTTTCCTTAGTATTTGATATGTATTTGACCCATTTGTGTTCCTTGAATGCGCTGCTTTTCCATTCTCTGTGGAATATGTGGGTTACCCATAACTGGGATTGGCCTCAGGCATGTTTGCTTGATCCAGTTCAGAGGTGGGTTCTCCATACATTTTAGTCCTTGCCCTGCTCCTCTGATTTGCTACATTGTTTTGTTGCTTAGCTTTCTCATGTTGATCTGATTGGGACATCGTGTTTTAGTTTGATGCTTGGGATCGGTGGATTTTTTTTGGCATTAGGGGTGGAAATGGTCTGGTCTAGTGACTGATGGGATGCAATCTAAATTTTTGATCGTTAGCTAGGAAAGCTCAAGGCTCGAAGGTAACTCCATGCCTAACCGATTTTGGTATGAACCGTTTTTATAATCTGGACTGTAATGTGGAAAATCTTATATGAATCCACGATCAACTGGGGCTCTGCTACCACTTGTATGAGCCAACCCAGAGTTCTGCTATTCTAACTAAAATTTGGAATCTGAAACCTAATGCAACCCAACGTCCGAAACTAACAAGGCAATAACTGTAGCAAAATCTTTAACCGATTACGAGCAACGACAACAAAGAGATGAACAGTAGGAACAACATCGAAATACCCGATATTCCAGCCGAAACTGAACACAAACTTCAAAGAGCAGAAGTAAATCTTAGCAGGAATAGTTTGTTGCTGAACATCACATAACACAGAAAATAAGTATGTTGAACAGAAACTCTCCTGAGAAGGTTTGAAAGTCATCCTGAGACCAAACCCGAGGCAGTACGGACGCTTCTTTTGGCACAATTGGTCTCTTCCAGGCCACTTTCAGTAACACATTTCACAAAGGCCTCTACTCTAATGTCTAAGATGTTAGTTTTTTAACCTGTTGTAACTTAGGCGGTCTTTTCCACTATAGCAAGTCACAGACAGTCGGCAGTTACAGCAGCAGCAGGGCACCTTCATGACAATCCCTTACCGCAGCAGTAATGGGGCATTCAGCAGAGCCGTACAGCGCATATATGGCAGCAGTTTGCCTTGGTTCCTGTGCGCAATGGGGTATGGAGGATTGTCGTGTTTACGTCGGAGAGTAGAGGGCGCATGCTTGCTTTCAGCATGCATGTGCTGTTCTTAGTTGATTTCCAGTTTTGGTGCTGCCGTTCTATTATTAACTTGATCGGATTAGTTTGGTGCAGAGTAAGTTTAGTTGTGTATGCAGGATGTATTTGTAGTAGGAGGGCACGGATCTATATTCAGTTAGGGCGTTCATGTGGGTAAGTTTCAGTTAGGTAGAGGGAGCAGATCTCAAGGAAGGGGATATATGCTTGCTTTTTGTCTTCCATTTGAGGTGGACTTGCTCGGCATTCTTATCCATGCAATTAGGGTGCCTTAGGTGACTAGACTAGGGCGAGGGTCTGAGTCATCTTGAGCACTGATGCATGTGATCAGATACATTGTATCTTCCCTCTTCTTGTATTCTGTAAAGGAGATGCAGGTTGCACCACCATGTTGGTTAGTGAGTTTTTCGTTTGGAGCTATTGCAATGTATTTACTTCTTTCAGTATTTGATAGAAGATAGATGTAATTGAGAGTTCAGATGTGTATTCACTGTTTGAATATCAAGCAGTATGTGTTTATAGTTTAGCATGCATAGATTTGCTACTTTCATCGAAGCTTTCAAGTTGGAGTTAGGCTATTCTTTCCAAGTGCAGAGTCTGCTTTTCATGGTCTGGAAATTAACAAGGTATTAGAGCACATTTGCAACCTGTGAGAGGGAGTTGTGGGAGGCTTTGAAGGGTCGGATGCCCAAGCTTTAATAAGTGAAGCAGATCCAGACCTGATGAGGTGTGAGATGCTTAGGATCTTCCAGTGATTCAAAGGTTGTGTTTGATCTTAGTTGCCGATCCGTTTTTGTGTTTGTTAGAACAGTTGCAGTCATGACTAGTCATGGTCTTTGAGATTTTCACATGTTGGAGGGTCTTTCCAACTTTGTTCCATTGAATTGCAAACTACAAAATCTCTTGAAAGAAGTTGAACTTTGGTACCTTGTGCAGAAGGAGGTCATACCTCCCTCAGATCCCAAGGAGTTTGTTGAGCACAATAGGAAATCGGTAAAGTGAAACAAATCATTCTTGATTTAATAAAGGACCGTCTAATATCTCATGGTGCAGAGAAGAAGATGGCTAGGAAAATGCATATTGCCTTGGTCACCTTGTCCTCTAGTGAGAGCATTTCCAGGGGAATGCTCTTTAAGAAAAAATTGACCAATACTCATATGAGCAACTCTAATCAATAGCTAGATCTTTGATGAAGATCACAGAGTTGAGAGATTGGTTAACTATAGCTGGTGATAAGGTAGAAGGGAATGGGCTTGTTTGGATCAGTCTGAATGGATTTGGTCCATCTTGGTATCGTTTTGCATAGTGTGCATGTGCTCATGAGGATCTACCTTCATTCGACACCCTATGGGATGCTTTTGGTAGGGAGGAGATAAGATTAGAGATAATTTTAGTCATCTATGAGGATGCACTAGACGTAACCCTCATTGAGAAGGTTAGAAGAAGAAGAAGGAAGAGCTAGGGTCTTTTAACCAACAAAAGAAGGATTTGAGCCATATCAAGTGCTAAGTGCAACAAGCATGACCACTATGCTTTGAGTGTCTCGAGAAGAAGAATGGGAAGGGCAAGTCGTTAGGACATAAATAGTTTGCAAGAAGTGTAGAAGTTTTAGGTGTGGATGAATATACAACCTTGCCATGGTGTCATGCCTTTCCATCAACATAGTTTCAAGTGTTAGATGGTATGTTGACAGTGGAGTTTGAAGACATGACTGCAAATGGATTGGACTTCTTTAGGTTAGAGGGCCAAGATATTGGCATATAGATGGAGCTTGGTGGTAATGCCAAATACCTAGTGATTTGGTTGAGTTCTATCTCATTCTACACAATGTTTTTAAAACTAGAACCAGTGACCAGACCAGTCCACCTAATGAACCGGTTTACCGATCGGAACCAGTCGAACCGGGATTGGTTAGGTCTAAACGAACCGATTTTAGAAAAATACATTAAATAATTAATTTTTAATGAAACAAAACTATTTTTAAGATTTAAAACCATGATTCCAAGCCAGTAGAGACAAAATATGTAAAATTTGCTCATCTATATACCATGTAAAGGTGAGTATATCAAAATGGCACCGAGTGCAATACATATTATCGACAACATAGTAAAATACATAAGCAATGACTCAAATAAACAATTTGTTTGGTTTGCAATTTTATTGCCATAAAAAAGCCCCTTATCTTGCATTGAATCACCATGATGAAAAGATATGGTTGTTCATTAATAATGAAAAATGGTTCACCTGCCTCCACCATGTTTGGCTCTCTGAGATCATCAAAGATAGACCCTACAATGCTTTCTTTGTGCTTCATGAGATGGTCTTTGACGCTAATTGGAATTGGAGTAATTGAGTATGCCAATTAGACATTTCTCAATTAAACTCTCAATATCCATGTCAGAGATAGGATCTCCACAAACAAACCAGTCATACAAATGCCATCTATGCCTTACAAATTTGTACACATCATGTAAACTAAACCTCAAATCCACCTTTATATATGGACAAGTGGGTCAACATGTTTTTCTTTCAAGCTCTTCATGGTCTCAAGTTAAACTGCTTCTGGTTATATGGACAGGTCGGCTCAAATTTAAAACTCTATTTTAAATCAATTTAATCTTCAGTCTATATGTCTTCTCAAACATTCCCGCATCTTGTCTTAGGTCAGCCCTTAAACACGAAAGAAGGTTGGGAATATATATATAACCATAACCACAAAAATGTTCCAAAATCATGCACCCTCTGTAATTCTGTGGCCAGGAACAGGACTGAGCATACAGTATCTATACAAGGGTTGATTATTCATTTTCCTTCAATATTGAGCTTACCTTTTACTGTAACCAAAGTGTGAGCAATAAGAGGTGAGGTGTTCCCTTAGACAGGCTCAAAGTATTCTTTGTTACATGTTGAAAGGTGACTGCGACCATTGTTTCTAGTCTTTTGGCTACTAGGCCCAAGGATGATCCAGGCATGAGATTAGCTTCAACCAATATTCTTTTTAAACTAGAGAACACATTCTGCTGGAGCGCTCTTTCTGCTGATACATTTTGCTACTTGACCGCTGTTACATGTTTACTAGAGATTATTTCTAGTCTTTTCGCTGCTTGGTCGAAGGATGATCTAGGCATGAAATCAGGTTCAACCATAATTCATTTATAATCTAAAAAGAAACATTGTACTGGAGTGTTCTTTCTGTTGATACATTTGCTACTTGAATTTTGTTACATGATTCTTGGAGATATACTTCACTATTGGAAACACTATTAAATCCGCAGGTTGTTTGAGATGTTGAAACAGGACCAGACATAGTGCACTTACAACCTTTAAATTGTGAATTCTTCGAACTTACCATCCTCAATCAGTTGGAATTCAACGTGCCCTACAGGTTGCCAATACCATAGTGGAACAACGGACATGAAATCAGTACACTGTCTATGTTTTGTACAGTCCAACATGCCTTAAAAAAACTTGTATTGAAGAATCCCTTGCTACCGAGTAACGTAACCATAATGCAAATTTCAACCATAGAGTGACACAATTTTAGTTTCCATAGCAAACTTTCTTCACACCACATGTCAAACCAGCAATACAAATGGTGGAGGCTGGGTTCCATCCTAAACCGGCTGGTTAGGGCCAAAACTTCGCCACTTTGCCTTCCTAACCGGGGTTTTCAGCCAGTTCCAACTGGTGGCCTTGTTGACTGGCCGGTTAGATCGGTAACTGGTTAGTTAGGCTGGTTTTAAAAACATTGATTCTACATGCATTTAGGAGAATTTATGGAGCTACATGAGGTATTGCATGTTCCTGGTATGATTAAAAACCATAGTTTTAAAAGCCGAAATTGGTGACTGACCCGATCCACCTATCAAACCAATTTTTGAACTGAAAGCAGAAAAACTGGACTAGTAAGATCTCAATGAACTAGTCTTTAAAAAATTACATGTAATAATTATATTTTAATGATTTTTTTAGATTGAAAACCATGATTCCAAACCAATAGAGACAAACTATGCAAAAGTTCACTCATCTATATAACATGTAAGGGTGAGTATATCAAAATGGCACATAGTGCAATACATATCAACAACAAAATACATAATCAATGAGGCTCTAAGCGGCCTCTAGAGTTCAAAAACAATATTACAAGTTATTGGGCCATTGGCCTACTACAAATCACTAAACAACATCATCACTCATCAAACTCATCTTTGATTCACCACTACTAGAAAGGAGATCATCAACAAGAGCTACATAAACATCATCTAGTTCAAAGTCTTCAGACTTGGATTGCTCAACCTTATAATATGGTAGAAATTGAAAAAGTTTAACATGCCTAACCAAGGATTTTGTTTTGAGTGAGGGGTTCATCTCCTCAACCTTATAATATGGTAGAAAAAGCTTGTCATGCCTTATTTTGCTTTTAATGAAGGGTACATTTTTATTAAGGCCATTGTAGCAACAATTAATGCCGCCAACATCAATGGAGTTTAACAATCAATACCACCAACATCAAGGTACATAAAGGGATTTATGCTCTTGATCAAATGCCAATCCCATACCCTCACACATGGAAAAATCAAATGGAAACACAATATCCCTCGAATCCTGAAATCTTGAAAATATTAAGTCTATTGGATTTTGAGTGACATCTAAAATTCTAGTTTCTCCATATGAAATCCAGTGAGGTCGAAACCACTTGCAAACATCCTGAGTCAATTCATGGTAATATTAAAAATTTAAGTAACTTTTACTTTAAGAATTTAACATTATCATTGATTGCCAACATTGCTAGGGTTGACTTAGTTTTTTTGTTTAGGTTTAGGATCTAGGAGGGGGAGGGTTGGTTTTAAGGGCAAGAAGGGTTTTTTTGGAAGGAAAACAACCTTGGGTTTCCTCCAAAACCGCATGAAAAACTGCCATTGGTGGTCCTGGGCTCCCCCACAAACGTGAGATCTAACCAGGCTGGTTAGGGCTAGTTCGTACTGACCGGTTTGGTACTTAATCGGTACAAACCAACCCTCCAACTAGATTTTTCTACTGATTTGTTACCTGGGCCTATCTCACTACTCGGTTTGACCGATTTCTGGTTCAAACCGATTAGTTTTTAAAACTATGCTAAAAACCTTTGAAGTGCAGGGTTGAGTTTGATGATCAAGAATTTATCATTAGAAGTCATGACCTTGATCCTGGTCGAGCTTTTGCTAGAGGAGTTAGAGAGGGTGGACTTTACAGATTGCTAGGAGATCCCATGAAGTAGAGAACCTTGTTGACTAATAGTGGTAGTTTGTGCTAGTGTTGGCATAGAAGATTTGATCACTTGAACTATGGGTCTTTGCCTCTTGTGAAAGACTTGGTTGTTCGATTCCTTGGTTTTGAGGTGGAGACGAGAGGAGTATGCAAGTGATGTGCACTCGACAAGCACACCAAGGTTACTTTTCCAAGCAGTGAGCATAGATCAAGATGGATTTTTGGTTTGATTCATTTAGATCTTTGTGGACCCATGTCTTTTGCATCACTGATAGGTAATTGTTATTGTGTTGTTTTCATTGGTGATTCTTCCATAAAAGCTTGGATATATTTTGTGAGGAACAAGGATGAGGTCTCTAGTAGGTTTTGAGTGTTCAAAGCTTTTAATTAGAACTAGATAAGTATGAAGATAAAAGTTTCGAGATCAGACAATGGAGGGGAGTATACCTCCAATGATTTCAATTTGTTTTGTAGAGAAGTGAGGATCAAGTGGGAATTTACAATATTTTACAACTTGCAACAAAATGGGGTTATAGAAACACAAAATAAGTCCATAGTGGAGATTGCTCAGTCTATTGTTCTTGACTGAGATTTGTTTATGTTTCTTTGGGTAGAGGCATGTTGTACTATACATTGAATAGGTTTCCTCATAAAGTGTTGAAGGACAAGATTCTAGAGGAATCTTTCATAGGGGAGAAACCAAACTTTTCTCATTTCAGGATGCTAAGGAGTCTAATTCACATTACTATTCCAAAGGAGAAGAGGACATAGATTGAACCATACTATGTGGAAGTTGTTCTAGTTGGGTGCAGTGAGTCCTCTAAGGCTTGCAAGATCTATGTTCCATTTGAGAGGAACATAGTAGTGAGCTAAGATGTGAAAGTGGATGAGGATGGATGGTCTTCTAGGTCTTAGGGGCTTCCAACAATGATTGCCAAGGAGACAACACTTGTTGCTCCAAATGTTGGTCAATAGGTTTCAAGAAGTTAAGGTTTATTAGGGTAGACGAGTTTTAGTACAAGTAAAGATGCATCTTTATCACCATGTATAGCTGGGAAGCATAAATGGCTTAGTTGCGTACCTAGACATTACAAGAGGTAGAGGAGCAAGTTGGTGCTCCGGCGACTTCATGTCGAGTAAGTCATCCTTTGAAGAAAATTCTCAATTGTCTTGCACTATTGTCTTCCATCATTGATGTAGAGCCTTCTAGTTATGAGGAGGCAACAATTGAGTAGGTATGGTAGGATGCCATGATGGAGGAGTGCAACTCCATCATGAAGAATGATGTGTGGGAGATTGTGCCTATACCAGAAGGGAAATTGGTTGATGATTCCAAGTAGTTGTACAAGGTGACACATATGGTTGATGGAGCATAAAAAGAAAGTATGAGGCTTAGTTTATAGCATGAGAAGACCTTGCTGCAATTGCCAAGTATACTTATATTGAGACTTTTACATTTTTAGCATCAATTTATGGTCGGGAGTTATATTAGATGGATGTAAAGACAACCTTACTTAATGGTGTTAATCAATTGATAGGGTTTGAGGTGCATGGGTGAGAGACCTATGTGTCCAAGTCAAAGAAAGTTCTTATAGGCAGAATTAGGCACCGAGTGCTCGCTATCTCAAGATTCATGCATGCTTATTAGGTTTGGGCTTCACCAAAACTTCTATATATCCCAATCTTTATTTCTATATGATAGATCTGATTTCTTGTTTTGGTCCTGTATGTAGATGGCTCAATACTTACAGGGAGTTCAGAGAAGCTTAATATGGTAGAGTTGGCATGTGAGTTTGAGATAAGTAGATTGGATTATGCACTCATCCTTACATCTAGAGGTCTGGTAGAGTACATGTGAGGTTTTCCTTGGGTAGGGAACATACAAAATTGAGATACTAAAGTAATTTCAGATGATGGATGACAAACCCTTGGCCATTCGTATGATACAAATTATGAAGTTGCATGTTGACTTGGATTAAAATTTGGAAGATCCTTTGGTGTACACATAGTGGAGTGGATATTTGATTTATTTGGTTATTACCAATCTTGATATACGTTTTGCAGTGAACACTTTGAGCTAGTATATGGTTGAGCCAAAGCATATAAATTGGGTAGTTACAAAACATGTGCTCCAATACTTGAAAGGTACAATACATTATGTTTTGATATGTGTAGTAGATAGTGAGTTGATGTTGCATGAATTTGTTGTTCTCACTAGATAGGGGATGTAGGGGTTAGGAAAAGTACCTTAGGTTGTTGATTTTATTTTGGTTTAGGAGTGATATATAAATCTTGGTTCGATATGAAGTAGGTATCAATGGCATTGAATTTAGTAGAGGTAGACTACATGGTAGTTAATGTTGTGCTAGTTGTGAAGCCATTTGGCTTTGCAAGTTGATAGCAGAGTTGACAAGTGAGATGTTGGAGCCGTTGGTGTTGAAATTGGCATTGGGATAAAATCGACAAAGGTTTGGAAACCAAAAAAATCATAAAGATTGGCAAACATCGGCCCAAAAGAAACCCGGAAATATTCATTTTTTTAGCATCTAAAGCATCCACAATGTTAAATAAACGCATTGTCACATAAATATGAAAACTAATATATAAGATGTATATGATGTCTAATGCTACATCACACAACAACAGTGAATATTGTCATGAATCCTGAGTTTGGACTCAGGCTCAAAATATTAATGAAAATTATAATAAATGTATCTCATCATCATGAGTCATCTACAATGAAATTAGATACACAAATTGATGATTTCCTCCGTCCCTTTTATGTGCAAAGGTAATGGCTTTTTCTGTAAAGGAAGAAGGTCCTGTTGTTGGCATTGGACTTTGTCGTCCTCCTTTGCTCTCCAAACCCTTCTCACTGCTTGCAAAATGAGAGGAAAAAAGTAAACAAAATCACTTAAATCCAATGTTAACAAAACTAAATTGTTCATCGAACTAGCGGAGCCCAAATATGTGAATTGGACTGGAATTGTAAAAAAGTTGGACCAAAAAATTAGTTAACCAAAAAATACATAAATATACAAATTTTGAAAAAAAACATATATATCCATGTGCATCCATATGAATCCAAATCATACACAAATGTGCAAAGTTTCTCATATATATAGCAAGAGTGCATATCACCAAAATAACACCGAGTGTAATCCATCTTTGAACCAAAAAATACACCAACAAAGAGGGCTCTAGATGGCCTCTAGAGTCCTAAAGAAATCAAGCTATAACAAATACCTACATATCATCAAAATCATTGCCTATTTTGGGATCATGATCATCGATATCACCCTTTAACTATTAAAATAAGATAGAAAAAGCTTAACATGGCAAATGAATAATCGAGATTTTGTTTGAGTGATGGGTACATTTATACTAGGGTCATGCCATAGAAGTTCAACAATCAATACCACCAACATTGAGATACATAGAGGGCTTAGTGCTCTTGATTAAATGCTAGTTCCATACCCTCATACATGACAAACTCCATTGGAAATGTTGCAATCCTCCCAATCCTAAATCCTGAAAATTGTAAAGTCTGTTGGATTTTGTGTGGGATATAAAATTCTACTTTCTCCATGTGAAGTCCAATGAGGTTGGAACCACTCTCAGACACCCTATAACAATTAAAATTTAAGGATATTCTTTTACTTTAAGAATTTAATATTGCCATTAATTCTCCACGTGAAGTCCACTGAGGTTGGTACCACTCTCAGACACCCTAAAACAATTAAAATTCAAGGATATCCTTTTACTTTAAGAATTTAAGTTACCATTAATTACATAGCATTAGTAGGGCCTTATGGTTGAATATTAGACTACCCCACTCAAAAATTATTTCTTCTTTTAAAAAAATTGCCTTCCAAGGGTCCGATTCAGTTTGTCTCTTAAAACACTGTTTAAATTGGCCCCTGTTTGTGGCTCGATGATTTTTTACGTCGACTTCCGATTTTTTTCATGCGGTTTATGATAAAATTGTGATTTTTTTTCCCTTGAAAAAAATTGTCAATTGCGATTTCCTGATCTTTTTCATGATAAAATCGTGATATTTTCAACACTGGTTGGAGCCTACTACGGTGTACTATGATAATTAGACTTGTATCAAACTCTTTGAGAATCTTCTACAATGTATTCCATGACTGCTCTAAGCACATTGCAGTTCCACCATCAACTTGTTTAGATTCAGTTCAGTTAAGCTTAATTTAGTTCAGAGTGAGTTCATTTTTGCATGCATGATATATTGTTAATATGAAGGCGTAGATACGTAGTCAGTTAAGGTGTTCATGTATGTAAGTTTTTAGTTTAAGTAGAGGGTGTAAGTTTTTTAGTTTAAGTAGAGGGGTTGCATGCTTCAATTTGTCTTCTAGTTGAGGCGCACATGCTTAGCACTCTTATCCATATAGCTATGGTGCACTAGGCGATTAGACTAAGGTTAAGGCTTGACCGAATCACCTTGAGTACATCGTGAAAGTTACCAGATGCATTGTATCTTCCCTCTTCTTCTTATTCTATAAAGGAGATGCAGGGAAGCATCATTGTGTTGGCTAACAAGTTTTTGGTTTTGAGCTATGTTGTAGGAAACGATCCCCTAGGTGGCGTCCGTATACCCGAAACGCCTCCGAAATGCGGTTGAAACGTTTGGGTGGCGTTACCTGATTTGGAAATGCCACTGAAACGTTTCTATGGCAATTCAGCCCAATTCAGCCCTGTTTCCGACCAATTTTGGCCCATTTCCATGACTTTTTTGCTTTTGCAAGTTCACTCAAGCATCCAAGAAGGTTGTGGGGCCCTTCTATGGCCAAAATAGATTAACACTAAATTTTATGTCTAATCACTCCACAAACTAATTTATCTCTAATCAATCCACGCTCTAGTTTTGCTAAAAAGGGACCTTGTTCAATTTTTGTTAATGAAGATGAGGATTAGGATTATAATATATGTAATTGCACTTGTCCTTAGCTTATGTTATGTTTCATTTTCAACACATATAACCATGTTTAAAGGCTGATTTTGGATGTAAAGCCTAATGTATAAAGGCTGATTTTCGAATCTTGGATGTACAACCTCATTTATAAATGATAATTTTGGATTTTGAATCATTTAATCATCTACGAGAATTAACATACACATTAACATACACGGGGTTTTCCTTCTAAAATGTCATTTATGTGTCTCATTCTCTTTTTCTTGCAAGATGCATTTTTAGCTTATTTATAAAAAAAATTGTGTGTATATATATATATCTGATGTTTCGCCTGATGTTTCCATTTTTGGGGGGTCACGTTTCCAGCCATACCCGTTTCAGAAACTTCCAGACATTTCGACGTTTCGTGCAACTTAGGTTTTGAGCTATTGCAATGTACTTTCTTCTTTTTGTATTTAATAAAAGATACATGTGATTGAGAGTTGAGAATGTATTTGCTGTTCGAATATCCAACAATATTTGCTTGTAGATTAGCATACTTAGATTCGCTATTTTGATTGAAGCTTTCAATTTTTCAGCTACCTATGATTTAAGTTAATCTTTCTAAGTGCAAAATCTGCTTACCATGTTCTGAAAATCAACAACCATTTGTAGCTAGTGATCCAACTGATGAGGCTCATCAATAGGCATATTATATGGGTCACAATGCCATCATCTAGCTTATTAAATTATCTTTTTTCTCACATTTATCTACAAATTTCGTTATATTATGCTTAGTGTGAGAGTAAAAGATGTGTTGCTATGTCTTATGACTTAATGTGTGTTAAATGCAGGAATTGGAGCAATTTTGAGTTGATTTGAGTGTAGGAACTCAGAGTAGACAAGCAAGAGAGAATCTAGGAGATGGTGCACCTCCTTAACTCCTCTAATCAGTCGAAGATCCCCCACTCTATCTCATCAAGTCAGTGCCATTGGTAGCCAAGTAGGCCGAGTTCATTGACAACCGAGCCAGTGCAAGACAAAGAATAGTTAGATTCACCTATTCTCGAGTTAGGGAGTTAGATATCCTTGTTTTCTAGGGAGCTGTTGGTAGCTCCACTTTTGTCTAAATAAACAAGCTAAGGGACTCACTAGGGTTCGAAGTTTTATTATAGCCAAGAGGCCATTGAGCTGAAGCACATTTTACTCTTATTTTGATGATGTATTTGACACTTTTTGAATGATAATGAGAAGTTCTGTTTTGATTTAACATTGAGTTGACTTAGAGGGTTGAAGCTCTTGGGTTAGGGCCCAACCCTAGCAACAAAAGTTCCTCTCTTGTATCTATATTCTTAGTCTAGAATGTTGAGTAATTGTTGAAGTTTATTCATGTTTCTTTTAGCTTAGAACATTGATTAAGTTGTTGCTTATTCATATTTCCTTTAGCTTAGAAGATAAATTAGTTGTTGCAGTTTAGTAGGGAAAAATCAATGTTCCACGGGGTCACGTCCCCCCACTTGGGGGCCGAGTTTCCTAGCTCCCTCGTGCTCCAGGGACTTGGGGACGACTAGGGCTCGTTTCCCCACGCTCCCAAAAAGCAGGGTACACGCGGAAACTTGTAAGGGGGCGTTTCCTTGATTTTCGAGGTCAAATCCTCCAAATGGGGTCGTTTCCTAGGCGAAAGGGGTCGTGTGGGGTTGTGACTCGTGAGGGGCTGTTTCCCTTGACAAAAATCACAATTTTCCCAATGAAACAAAAAAATCCTATTTTTTATGAACCCGAAAGGGTTTAAACTTTATTTTCAATGTTCATTTCACATTGTATCATCTTTTCATGATATCTCTTTGCTCAGTCGTCCTCTCGTCCTTTCACATTTGCTTTTATGTTTCAGACTTTAGCTTATTTTGAATCTTGATATATGATATATTAGACTTGAGTCTTCACTCTATAAAAATTTGACCTTTGATGTATCAGACTTCACTTTTATTTCAATATTCAGTATTCATAGTTGGAACTTCAATATGGTTTAAACTTTAAAACTTTAAACATTTATTTTCATTGTACATTGTTAGTAGTTACACTGTACAGTTACAAACTTACATGTATGATATATGAGTATATGATATCATGCTTTTCATTTTAAATTTGTTTCAGACTTCAGTTATATTATTCATCAATTTATCATTTATTCTTCATGATGTAAGTGTTATATATTATATAATGATAAAGACAATTACATTATAAATATTAAAATTTAAATGATATATCATATATTTTTATATTTATAAGTTTTTAAGACCCCGACGTCCCCACACATTTCCTAAAAATTTGTGGGGAGCTTTTGCATAGGCTGCTCCTGCGTATCCCCACTCCATCGTCCCCATGTCCCAGAAACTTGGTGGAACATTGGGAAAAATCCATCAAAAAACTTGTGATAGTGACCCCTATCTCATCTCCCTCACGGGACCATGATTAGAGGACCCCACTATCACAACCCAAAAACAAAGTGTGATTTCTTGTTCATTGCGTAGATCAAGTTTTAGCATTAGTTGGATAGTTTTTTATGATTTCTTGGAAAGATTTACATTTGTTATTTTGCTTCTCATGATTGTTGTAGCTTAGGAGGTAGTTTATTTCATAGATCAAGTTCTTAGCATTAGTTAGATAAGCTTTTCCAAATTCAACTCATCTTTTCCACATTGACTTGTAATAATTTGCAAATGAAAAGAGAAACAAGTGCACGTGTTATTGCAGGGCTATTGGATCTGTAGGCAAGGAACTCTTTCACCAACCCCATTTAGGTCTTCTCCACCTTCTGTTGATGCATGCCAACCCATGTTCTAGATCTTTGTTTTTTCGGTCACCTTGAGCAACCATCTTAGACCATATCAACCTTCTTGAAGTATTGGGCTTGGCTAAGGGTGTTGATCACCTTCCCCACATTTCCCACAACATTCATACAACCTTCCAACACTTCATCTCACCATTCTTACCCTCCAAGCCCTCTCAACCAACTTAATCTTGTAAAAACATCCTATAACACACCTGTAGTAGCTTGTTTTGACTTGCAATGATAACCTAGCTTAGTTTAGGAGTAGTTTGATTCCTCAGCTTGGATTCCATGACCAGAAGTGCCACCTAGACCAATACCTTCACTCCTTTTCATTTCCTGCAAGATCAGATAGCATTAGTTATTTCATTTCTAAATTTAGCAAGTAGAACTTTATTTACTTTGCAAGTGTGAATTAGATAGTCAATGCATGCATTCTTGAATTATGAAATGGTAGAATAATCTTCTGTTTTCAAGCAACCCTGATAGCTAGATGATTGAGTGCAAGTTAGCATAGTTTCCTTTCTGAAAATTAGCATAAGGTTTGTGT
This sequence comes from Pinus taeda, assembly GCA_000404065.3. Lineage (NCBI taxonomy): Eukaryota > Viridiplantae > Streptophyta > Pinopsida > Pinales > Pinaceae > Pinus > Pinus taeda. The sequence goes on from APFE030304199.1 coordinate 33,484, forward strand.
CCTTTCATAGCATTTACAAGGTGACAACTTTCATTTTCTGAGTTCAAAAGCATTTACTTTCTCTGCACTAGAACTAGCCTTTACATTCTGCTTTCAGTAGTTAGACTCCTTTCAGTTCAATAGAGGAATGGTCTGGAACCCTAATGATCAAGTGACCCAATTGAGGGTGGCATGAGTAGGATGATGCATTTACTGTGTATATAGCATTGCCACCTCTAAGTTTGTACGAAACACCGGGTTGATAATTAAAGTTGGTAGCCTTGGGAGTTGCAACATTCTTGTTGCAATACGGAGTCTCATCACTTTTTGGCACCGTTGCTGGGGAGGTGTCTAGGTGGATGTAATTTATGCTTTTCTTTCTATTTTGCCTTCAGTAGATAGATGTTATTCTTACTTTCCTTTCTGTTTTGCATTTGGTTTTGAAAAAACACCTAAAAAAATACTCTAGGGAAATTTTTGCCAAATATCCCCACACCATCAAACAATCAACCTTCACTCTTCTTCGATGACTGTCATCTTCCCTCTCTGACTGCGGGGAGTTAGAGGACCCCTTAGGTGAACAACCTGAGATATTTGAAGAGCCTATTGGGGAAGAAGAAGAAGAATCCATTCTACATACCTACACCATGGCTGAAAACAGAAATGAGGGTGCTTTTCCCATTAGAGAGACTAATGGAGATGTTAGGATGAAAAAAATAAGCCCTTCTGCCCTTCCTCACTTCCATGGCTTAACCTAAGAGGACCTTGATATTTTTTTGTTTGAGTTTGCTATTGTCTGTAGAACTTATGGTTATACATCTAATGACCAGAAATTGAAGTTGTTCCCCTCCGCCCTTAAGGATACAGCGTTGCGCTGGTTCATGGGTCTACTTGGGGATAACATCACTACCTAGGCTCAAATGCAACAATCCTTTAACAACAAGTACATGGACTATTGTAGGTCCAAAGACACCAAAGAGGAAATCTTTAGAATGATTCTTGGACCTTATGAATCCTTGGAAGACTATGAGGAAAGGTTCCTGCACAATTGTAAAAGGGCCATATGCACCCTTGATCTTGAATCACTCAAGTTAGTCCTTCTTAGAGGAATCAGGGAGGACATATTGGAAACCCTAAACATGCTGTCTGGAGGGGACATTTATCAGCTACACTATGACAACATCAAGACAGTATTCAAAAACCATTCTAGGGCTGCTAGAAAGAAGGGTAGGGCTAGTCAAGCTTTTGCTAGTTCCTCTTCCAACACCACATCTATCAAGAATGAAATTGGAAACATGTTGGAGGACTTTAAAAGTGAAATGTTGCACATCTTTGCTCTACAAATGGACACCATGCAGATCAAGAGGAGACAAGAGGAAGTAAAGAGAGCATTAGCTATCTTTTGCCCTAAATGCACTAGAAGGCACCCCAGGAATGAATGTCCATTAAATGTTATAAAGTTCTGCTCGGTTTGTGAGGAAAACCATTCCATAGATAAGTGTCCTTTCCCTGGATGGAAAGCGGTATGCCAAGGGGTAGAAGGTGGGGCTGAAAAACTCTGTTACATCAATCAAAGGAGGCCTCAAGGACCTCAACCATACCAGCAGGGCATGCAAGGTGCATCCTATTCCTATTACCATCCCAACCAGAATGCACCCCTGCCCCGTTTGTATTCTCCTACTCATCTTTCATGGTCCACACCTTCTCCTTGGCCTTATGCACCTTAGTAGCCTCCCCAACCTGCCAATCAAACATTTCAGCCATATGCTTCTACAGATCCTCAGTGGAATAACCTATCACAAGGTTGGAGGCCTCAATTCAACCAACCTCCTGCTTTACTGCCTCCACCTCCATCTCAACCATAGCTCATTCATCCTACTCCACCCAAGCAACCTTAGATGTCTGCTCAACCAAATCCAAACCCGATTAACAAGTAGGCACAACAGGTCTATAGTGGAGAGACATCTTACCCTGCCTATGTTGTGGAGATTCAAGAAATCAACCTCATGTCTACAAGAGTGCTCCCAGATAACCAACCTCCATCTCCACCTGAGGAGCTTGAAGAGGAAAAGGAAAAGAGTGTCCCTCAAGCAAATCCACCTCCTTTTCCTGAAAGATTGATCCATCCTAACCAACACACCCCAGAAAAAACTGAACTTCTGGGAGAATTGAAAAATTTGTGTGTTAAAATCCCACTCCTCCAAGCTATCAAGGATGTTCCCACCTACAACAAGCTTATAAAAGAGAAATGCTTCAAACATCTTGGGAGGAGAAAGAAAAACATCCCTGCCATCAATGTCATTGGTCAATTGTTTGATCTAATGCTGGGGAGAGTGATTTGCCCAAAGTATCTAGACCCTAGAAGTCCCGTGGTAGATGTACACATTGATGGCATCATTGTCTCTCACACCTTGATTGATCTTGGGGCTGCCATCAAATGTGATGACTAAGGAAACCATGTTCAAACTAAATGTCAGACCAAGCAGTAACTCCTCAACACAAATCAATTCATCTTATTCCTTCAGGTTGGTCTTTATTATATACATGAGGGAGACTGTTCACTTCATCTCCCAATGACTGTTCATATATCTTATTATTTATTTACATTGATTTTATTTATTCACCCAATCCTAATGATTAGGTGTCAACATTCCCCCCCTTAATCTGAAGGAATGTTAGTGAGTCCAAGCATCATTCTGAATCGTTCAAGCTTTTCTCTTCCAAGTGCTTTGGTGAAGATGTCGACAATTTGCTCATTAGTGGAACAATGACGGAGATGGATTGTTTTGGCCTTGACATGATGTCGAATCAGATGATACTTGGTATTGATGTGCTTCGTTTGATCATGGAACTTTGGGTTCTTGGCCAACTTTATTGCAGAGGTATTGTCAATCATGAGTGGAGTTGATTGTACTTGTTTTACCTGCAAATCTTCAAGAATTTTCCTGAGCCACACAATTTCTTTTGTTGCTTTAGCTGCTGCCACGTATTTTGCTTTTGTTGTGGAATCTGCTGGAACTGATTATTTGTGTGATCTTTAGGAGACAGCTCTTGATCCAAGACTCATAGCATATCCTGAAGTAGATACCCCAGTTTCTTTGTCTCCATCGAAGTCTGAATCAGAGTATCCAATCAAACTGAAGTCGTCCACCTGTGTATACTTGATTCCAAGGTCTTGAGTTTCCTTCAAGTACCTTAGAACTCTTTTTGCAGCAGACCAATGTCCCTCACAAGGCTTTTGCATAAACCTGGAGAGGATTCCAACAACAAATGAAATGTCTGGTCTGGTAGTAGTAAGGTAGTTGAGACTTCCTACAAGCTGCCTATACTTTGTTGCATCCTCAAATTCCTTTCCTTCAATAGATGTGAGCTTTAAGTTTTGTTCCAGTGGAGTAGTAAGAGGATTGCACTCTGTCATGCCAAACCTGTTCAACAAATCTCCAATGTATTTCTTTTGAGAAAGAAATATGGACTTTGGATGTTGGGTTACTTCAATACCAAGATAGTAATGAACATAGCCCAAATCAGTCATTTCAAAACTTTTCCCCAATTCCTTCTTTATAGATGCAATGTAGCTTTCATTGTTCCCTGTCGTCAAAAGATAATCCTACATATACCACAAGATTACAACTGTTTTGCCAACCTTCTTGACAAATAAAGTTGCATCATCAAGATCATAATGTTTGAAATTGAGTTTTAGAAGATGCTCAGTTAGTTTTTCATACCAGGCTCGCGGTGCTTGTTTGAGGCCATACAAGGACTTGACAAGCTTGCATACTTTATGTTCATGTCCTTTCACAGCAAATCCTTTAGGTTGGGACATAAAAACATTCTCTTTTAGATCTCCATTCAAGAAAGCAATTTTTACATCCATTTTGATGGACTTTCCAACCGTTCTGAGCTGCTAGTGCAAAGAGTGTCCGGATCATGGCCCATTTTGCTGTGGGGGCAAAATTTTCCTCATAATCGACCCCTTCCTTCTATGCAAAACCTTTTGCCACAAGCCTAGCTTTGTGCTTGTCAAGTGAGCCATCAACTTTATACTTGTTCTTGTAGATCCACTTGCAGCCAATTGGTTTGGTTCCTAATGGAGGATCAACCAGCTTCCAAGTGCCATTCTTTATGAGGGCATGCTACTCCTTTTGCATCGCTTCTTTCCATTCATCATGAGAAGCAGCTTCTTTGAAGGAAGTTGGTTCAAAATCTGTAGACAAGTTCAATTCACAATCATAAGAAACATCCATATGAACAGGGGAATTAGAGTCATCTACATCACCTCCATTTTGCCGGTTTGAATTTCTAGTTCTTGTCTTTCCAACCTCATTAGGATGAACACTTTCAAGTGTCTTTGTCAGCCACTTTGGGGGACCTTTCTCAGATGGTCCAGGCTGCTCCGTAGATTGAGTTGGGACTGAATCAAGGTTGAGTCTCTCAATTCTATCAATCACATCACTTAAAGCATCATTCGTTGTTGAAGTTTCATGCAGGGGAGAGTGTTCTTCAGAAGAAGATTCCATATGTTGATCTAGTATAGGAATCCCCCCTTCAAGATGTGGAATCTGATTATCAAATTCTTGAAATGATTTTGTTTTTGTGAATCTATCCAAGCGATCAAGCTGTCGCTCAACAACATTGTCAGTTTTGGATGATTCAAGAAAAATTATATCTCTAGATACAACAAACTTTTTATTTACTTCATCATAGAGACAATATGCTTTGGAAGTGTTTGAATACCCCAGGAAGATACATTTACGACTTCTAGCACCAAGTTTGTTTCTATGTACCTTTGGTATCAAGGCATAACAAGGTGGAACCAAAGACCCTGAGATGCTTTACCGAAGGAACATGTACATACCACATTTCATATGGAGTCTTGTTTCTAATAGCATTAGATGGACATCTACTCTTTATATATGTAGCACATAGAACAACATCAGCCAAAAACATTATCTTTAAATTTTTGAAGAAGAGCATGGATCATACCATAGTTAAGATTATCCTATTCATTCTTTCAGCTACACTATTCTATTGGGGATTATAAGGAACGGGTGTTTGATGTTTGATCCCATTTTAGCGAAGATAGTTTTCAAATTCATTTGATGTGTATTCTTTTCCATTGTTAGTGTGGATAGACCCAATATTAGATTGTGCATCATTTTCAATCCATTATGAAAATTCTTGAATGTTTGGTAAGCATCAGATTTGTTCTTCAATAAATAAACCCAACACATTCTGGTGTAGTCATCAATAAATGTCATGATATATTTATTTCCATTTGCAGAAGAAACAGGCATTGACCACATAAATCTGAATGAATAAGTTCAAGCTTCCTATGTGCTCTTGAATGTGAGTCATGAA
>APFE030304199.1:55279-76327 GCA_000404065.3 Pinus taeda
AATACTGTCTGCACCAAGAAAGTGGGAAACTCTCTTATCATCCTTGTTCTTTATGTTGATGATCTTATTCTTACTGGTAGTGATCCCAACCTTATAAACCATGTGAAGTCCAGCCTTAAAAATAAATTTGAAATGACAGACTTAGGACACTTACACTATTTTCTCGGTCTTCAAGTCTTGCAATCCAAGGAGGGTATTCCCTTTCCCAGTCCAAGTCTGCTTGTGATATTCTTCGTCATTTTCACATGGAAGATTGTAAGCCAGCTCCTCTCCCTTTCAGTCTGGAGTCAAACTTTCAGTCTCTTGTACTTCTCCTGAAGTTGATGCTACCTTATACCGTCAACTTGTAGGAAAACTCTTGTATTTAACCCATACTCGTCCTGACCTTTCCTTTGCTGTTGGTCTTGTTGCTCGTTTTTTGCAAAACCCCCGTGAAAGTCATTGGAAAGCAGCTAAAAGAATACTTCGTTATGTTCGAGGTACAGTACAGTTTGGGATTCATTACAGTGCCAAAGCATCTCCTCTATTAGTTGGTTTCACTGATTCTGATTGGGCTGGTGACCCTGATGATCGGAAGTCTACTGCCGGTTATGTCTTCACTCTTGGTTCAGGACCTATTACATGGGCCTGTAAGAAACAGGCTGCCATTTCTCTTTCGTCAGCAGAAGCAGAGTATCGTGGTGCCGTGGAAGCTAGTAAGGAAGCCTTGTGGCTTCGTCAGATCCTATCAGAAATTAGCTTTGAGCAGCAGCATCCGAATACACTTTGGTGTGATAATCAAAGTGCCATTCAGCTTTGCAAAGATCCAGTTCAGCATCAGCGCAGCAAACACATTGAACTTCACATGCACTTCATCAGAAAGCTCATTCATGACCATGTTCCTGAAGTGCAATATTGTTCAACAGATGATCAGGTTGCAGACATCTTCACAAAGACTCTCACAGAGGCGAAGTTCACTAAACTTCGATATATGCTTGGAGTTCAGGAAGTTGTCACTAAGGGGGGATAGGCTCTAGTGCCTCCTTCCTTCTCCAATTGTGTCATATTTGTAAATCCTTCAATCCTATCCCAAGTTGTTCTTAAGGGGGGATGTTAGGATATTCCGACACATAGGAATGTTAAGTTCAACTTGGTCTAGTATAGAGTTAGGTATAGAGTTAGGTAAAGTGTGTTTCTTTACCGTTGTACATTTTGTAACTTACAATCCGACGGTCACGATATGTAGTGATCCGACGGTTCATTCTCTCCTCGGTATTACCGACACTTGATCCGTGGCTTGACACCCGATTGGTCCATGAATTCTATTTAAAGCGCATGGAGGGTCATTTGTAGGTCAACCGTGCATGAGAGAAGCTTATGTAAATTTTCATTCTTTTATTAATAAATTGCCTGTAGTAGCCACGTTGGCGGCCGTGGACTGTTTTCCTCTCTGAGGGTTTTAACCACATCAAAATACTGGTGTATTGATCTGTGATCTGTTTGTGAGCGGTGTCCTTTTGGTGTTCTGTCTGAGGAACTTACCCTGTAAATTCCTACAGATGGGAGGGGGATTCAATAGGAGGGAGCTTACATATACTAAGAGAATTCACCTTCATCTCCCTATAGTAGATATTTTCAGAAGGCATCATTGGTTAGGTTTCTTTGAGCTGCTAAAGGGATATGATGATGATATCACTTATGAGTTTGCCATGGCCCTAAACTCTCAAGCAAGAGCCAGTGTCACCACTGTGGTGAAGGGATTATCCATTACTATCAATCCTGAGTTGATTAGCAGGGTGACAACACTCCCCCTAAGAGTCCAATGGAGAAAAGAAGACAAGTCTAGCAGTGCCATTGTTAAGAAGAATTTCTTCACTGCTGATGAGAAATAAAAATGGAGTCAGAAAGGAGAGCTTATCCTATCCAAGGGATGAGGTGGCCTCCCATATACTGAAGTTCATCCCTTGTGAAGGAAGACTGAGTATAGTCTATGGCTACCAGTTTAAACTGCTCCATGAACTGAGATTTCAAGCAAGATTTCCCATAGCCCAAAGACTCAGTGTGCCTTATTTCCTCCTACTGTCCATCATGGACATGAGGCAGAAGGTGAAAGAGGGCAAGCAACAACACTTAGGCCACCATGGCCTCATCAAGCTAATAGTGAAAGATGCCTTGAATAAATTAAGGGTTCCTGTCCTCTGGTCCATATTCAGGGATATGGATAGAGAAGACTTCCTTGACACTCAAGTCCTTGCACTTGGTGAGACCCCAACTTCTAGTGCTGAAGGAAAAGAGGCAAAAGCAAAAGAGGAAGAAGAGGCAGAGAAAACAGAGGAGGAACCAGAGAACAAGGAAAAAGTTAAGAAAGGGGCAAAATGAAGAAGAAGAGGGGGAGCAACAGCAGGAAGAACCAAGTCCTGAGCAAACCACTGAACCTAGAGAAGAAAAGGTATCCCTAGAGCAGAAAAGTTTGTCTCCTGGACCCACTGAAAAGGAGGCAGCTGTCGCCCTAGCTGCCGTGAGCACACCAATCAAACCTAAGAAGAAAAGGCAGAGGCAAACTCCCCTCTACTTCAAAACAAGGAAAAGCACTAGAATTAAATAGGGGAAGCCTTAAAATCCCACAAAGACCCCTATTATAATTGAAGAATCACCAAGTAAAAGAGAGGAGCTAGAACCCATTGAAAAGAAAATTGAGGAAATCACATCTCAAGAAGCCATCTCAAAGACTCCCATAACCCATGTAAGAAGCCCTGTTACCAGGTCAACCTCCTCTAAGCAACCCAAGACACCTACTACACTCCAACAAAAAGGAAAAGGGAAGCTATAGGAAAAACAGAGCCTGCTATAGGAAACACAAAAAATGATACGGGAAGAGCAGAAAATGCTACTGGAAGAGCAGAAGGGGCAGAAAGAAGGGAAAGAGGTTGTTAGACACATACATGGCGGAGGCAGAATATGAATGATAAACATGAGATTGCATATCGTATTCACAATGATACATATTTATAATACATAGGAGTGACCCTTGGTTTCATATTCCAAGTTCAGCTTCCACACCAACCCTTATAGGATTAGGTGTCCAACATGCCCCCCCTTAATTCGAAGGGGTATGTATGAGTTCAAGAAGAGAGCTGTAATACAAAAGGTGCAAAAATGCATGGCAGCGCTTCGCTGAATGTGCTCTCTGAAATGTTGGTATAAGGGGTGGTTTAAGGATGACCACCAACACTGGAATGCTTAGTGCAGTTCTCGGAACTCTTCCAAATATGGCATGAAGCGGAGGTCTTCTGCTAGAGGAAGTGCTCCTTATGTTTTGAAGAGGGAAACCTTCAACCTTGAAAGGGAGGTCTCACCCTGCATAAAAAGGAGAATCTCAATCTCAAGTTGTGATGGTTTTAAGGATGACCACCAACTCTGGAATGCTTAATGCAATCCCCGGAACTCTTCCAAAACTGGCAAGAAGTTGAAGTCTTCTGCTAGAGGAAGTGTCCCCAATTCTTTGAAGAGGCATCACCAAATGAAGACATGCTTAGGGGCACTTTGTCTCTAGCTACAACTCTGAATCTAGTATGGCAGGTTGTGGCTCAGGCTTTGCTTGATGTGGCTTTGAAGCTTGTAGATGACCATCCCTTCCCCCATTGTTAGATACAAGGTGAGCAGATGAAGAGATCTAAACTACAAGGCTTTTCAATATTCGAGAACAAACCCTGTTGTATGAGAGAAATATCTTCTTGGCTGTTGAAGCCCATTGCCAAGAAGTGATCCATCCAAGATGAATCTTTGTTCTTGCAGGAGGTTTTTTTTGAATCATTAGTGTGAAGAATGGGTATGTTGACCACAATGCTTGCATGGATGAAGATCAAAGCAATGATCTTTCACATGGCCAACTCTTTCACAATGTTGGCATTTCACAATCTGTTGTTGTAGAGGAGGAGGAACAGGTGAAAATGAACCGTCCTGAAGAAATCCAACACTTTGAAATTGAATGGGCTTGGACTGGTCTGGAATGTGAAAGGAAACCTCTTTATCATATCCAAGGTTTCTTTTGTGTTTGTTATGGACAAGCTCTTCCCAAGGCTTGATGATCGACTTGGGAAGTGCAGGCTGAATTTTTGCATCTGCATGTAATTCTGCTGCTTCATTGGGTACTGGATCTGAATCAACTTGCTGCTTATGGGAGTCTGTTTCAATTTTCTGAACAGAAAGAAGTTTAGAATGATGACTATACTTTTGTAACTCCTCTTGCTGTAGCTATGATTCAAGCTGCAAAAAATCAATTTTGTCTTGTGCATTTTGCAGACAAGTTTGAATTTCACAAAGAGTGTTCTTTTTTATTTTCATGGTATCATGATCAGTGGAATGTATCAGAGTTTTCAGGAACTCTAATACTTCATAAACTTTGGCCATTTTCCAACAGTTTAAATTCCTGGATCTAAATGTGCTCCCAAAAGAAAATAAAAGAGTACTCCCTTTACTAAAGGAAGATGTATTGGAATATTACACCAAGGCCAAGAGTGTCAACACCAGATGTAAATGTAGTGTTGAACCTGAATATTAGGAACAACAAGTTGTTATCCTTTTCAGACTGAATAATAGCAAGAAAAACTTATCTCTCCATAACAGATGCAATTATCTTGCACTCCACTTCTTAAAAACAAATTGCAGTAAAAATTACAAAGATTTTAGTGTAAAGAGTATATCAAGAGAAGGCTTTGGTGCTTAAAAGACCCTGTAATATGACATATGGTCACAATCGATCACCATTGGAAAAGAGCTCTTGAAAAGCAACAATGTTGGCCAATATCCTTGCAATGTTGGTGAATAATTGTTGAAAGCATTGATAAGCAGTCTCTGCCAGAGCCAAGAATCTGAAAATTTGAATATACAGACTAGCGAAAAACATATGTAAAAAATATAGAGTAGTTAGTTCGTTATGGGTCACCATAAATAACTAGGCAACTTGTTGGATCACGCTAAACACAGTCTCTTTAATACTCCTGAGAATTTATGCAACCATGCCAATGCCGAATGCCAAGCGCATTGCTTTAGCCTTTAACACTGCTTGGACTCATTCAATATATACGTTCAATTCACATATGACTCTTATGCATTTCCTATGTTTGCAAATGTTCCAGTATCTACACTAGCGACGATAATATGATAGGCCCATGTTGGAGGCTCCACTCTACAAGTCCACGTAGCAAGACTAGATGCTATAAGTTCTTCACACATCCCATGCAGCAAGACATAATCGATAAGGTTTCTTGACGGTTCCACTGCGTCCCATGCTTTCCATGTAAACAACAAATCACACTTCACCATTTGTAGATCTGAGGAGACTCGATGTCGAAGGTATGCATGCGGGAATATGAAGAAACTATGTGTGCTGGAATACGAAGAGATTCACACCAAATCGGTGTCCTTTTGATCCAAGGAATGAAGTCACTGTTCGATTGAACTAGCATAGATTGCTACACTACGCACCATTACTCGTGCATTGTCATCATAAATTTTTGTCATCCGTCATTCTCAACACTTCTCTTCATCATGCAGTCCATAATTAGAAGCGAAATCGTTGTAAATAAATATATCAAAGTTCTTTGCACAGGTGAGCTAGATGCACTCTTAAAATTCAACCGGAATGCTAGAATCCGTGTCTCTACATGTACCACCCTTCCTTTCAGCGATTCCCACTGCCATTCCTTAGAAGATCGAGTGGAAATAGAGCACCGACATAAAAAACACTTTCAAGCCTACAAGTTTCCACCTCCTTAAAACTACACAGAGAATCAATGCTTCTTCATCGCATGGGATTTACACATTATTCACAGCGTTTATTCCTTGCAACACGATATATCGGAAGAAGGGCCCGCGGATGAGAGAACTCGTGGAGGGAGTTGGCGTGTAGAGAAATAGAGGTGGTATCCGGGCAGAGTCGTATTGTGGAATGGCGCACATAATGGTATAACAAAATGGAGAGAATAGGCATTATAACATAGTAGAGCAGAAGCGTTTTGTTAGGCCAACACACATGGTTAGATAAATTGCTCTTCAAGGGGAATTCCTGAGAGAGTAGAATTTCAGGGGATTAAACGTAGGAAACGCTTCTGATAGGATGCAGAAATGTTAGAACTAATTATTTATGACACAATGTATGCTGACCCAAGCAAAGGAATACAACCCTTCAAGGTTTAGTCTTTAATGCACAACCAACATGTACTGTATACGGTTCCACTCTCAACACAATCCACCACTCAATGATTTTTATATACCATAAAAACTTCAAAACATATACTTGTTCAATGACTTCCAATGAATTTGCAGAGATGGGCCATAAAAAACTCACCATGACATTTAATCAAACACAGTCCTGTTCTTAGCATTCACTTTGGGCATCGTTCACCACGGTTCTTGGCGAAGTTTCAAGAATTCACCCTCCGTCGTAGCCATACGCACCATTCAACACATAGATATCACTTAGAGAGCTTGGGCTCTGGTTCACAGTGGTGGAGGATATTCTCTCTAACTTAATTTCCTCGAGTCTCTGCAATATGGATTAAATCCTCAGATATTCTTTTGCGCCCATTGATTTCCATGTTACAAAACTGCTCTGTGTGGGACTGGAGAGTAAATTCTTGGTGATGTAATCTATTCATTTGAATGTGGAATAGAGAAAGAGTGCACAACTTCTATTGGTTTGCAGGAGCAGAGAAAATGGTAGTTACATGGCAGAGATCATAGCTAGAATTTAGCTGAGAAAACATTCATGAAATGCAAAACTAATGGCAGAACTGACATGCATAGAGAGGCCACAAAACAAGTGGCTCAAATTTGGGCAAGGCAGGATTACGCCTGCTCTGATACCATGTTAGACACATACACGGCAGAGGCATAATGTGAATGATAAACATGAGATTGCATATCTTATTCACAATGATACATATTTATAATACATAGGAGTGACCCTTGGTTTCATATTCTAAGTGGTCCCTTGGACTCCCTTTGGCTGTTCAGCTTCCACACCAACCCTTAGAGGATTAGGTGTCCAACAGAGGCAACACAATAGTTACAGGAGGTGGCAACTTCTCCAAGAACATTTGGAAAGGATCTTCTAGAGCTACAGGAGCCTAGTCTATAGTCCAATTTGAGCTCCTATTACAAGTTCATTGAACGAGGCAGAGTGATCTCACAGAAATTTGCTGTCCCTCTCTTCTTTGAACTTGAAGCAGAGAGAGGAAGGACACATTAGATGGATGTAGATTGGCAAATCCAAGAAGGTGGAAGATGTAGGCCTTATGGAAGAAAAGCTCATAGAAATGGGCAAGGAGTTGAGCGAGTTAAGGGATAGAGAGTACACAATGAGAACACAACTACAAGCAAAAAATAGATGGTTGAGGAAGAAATTGCAAGAGAAGGAAATCCAATTGGCCAAAATGGCAAGCCTCTCCATGGAGGCACTACAATGTAGACTGCCATCCAAATCGTACACACTTTTCCTCAAAGACCAAGGGATGCAGTTCTAGATCAAGACATTAGCACAGCATGGGTCCATGCCTTTCCATGACTACAAGCAGTTCATTGAGTTGTGTGACAAAAGTAGCATTGAAAATAAAGCCAAATTAGTTGAATTCTACTTGCACAACCTCACCTTAACTGATATGAATGTTTGGGATCCCGATGCAAAATTGGGAGACTTGCAACTGATGGCCCTTGCATCTTGGATGGCACATGAGGAGGCCAGAGCTGAGGAGGTGAGGAAAGTATTGGCCAAAGAAGAAAAAGAACCCTTATACATTAGGGTAGAGCAGATAAGTTCCATGGTTGTAATCAACACTCACAACATCATTTCCAATGATGCTAAGCTAGCACCTAGATACCTTGCCACCCAAGTGCAGGCCATCTCCCACTTTGAGGACACTTTCAGGTTGTTAGGGACAAAGAGCCAACAAGCATGTCAAAGAAGATGGAATACCCTGCCACACAGTCTCCAGACCATGGAGTATCACTCTCCTGAAAAGGTTGAGGGATGCATTGGATAGAACACCTCTGTATAAAAGGGCCATGCAAAGATTGAAGATCAACTACATTGGACTTAAGCTCAGTCCACCTTTGCTGTTGGGTTTACAGGAAGGAAGGAATGAAGAAGAGGAAAGGAAGCAATGGGCAAACATAGAGGAAAATGCAGGCTTCTATCCTTAAGATGGCTCACCATCTACAAAAACTTGGGATGTTAGAGAAGCCACTAGGGCCATGAAGGACATGGACATAGATGACTAGGTTGCTCAGAGGATGAGCAACAATTTTAGTAGGGGGGTGATGATGAGGCTCATCAATAGGTATATTATATGGGTCACAATGCCATCCTCCAGCTTATTAGATTTATTTTCTCACATTTATCTACAAATTTCATTATATTATGCTTAGTGTGAGAGTAAAAGATGTGTTGCTATGTCTTGTGGCCCAATGTGTGTTAAATGCAGGAATTGGAGCAATTTTGAGTTGATTTGAATGCAGGAACTCGGAGTAGACAAGCAAGAGAGATTCTAGGAGGTGGTCCACCTCGTTAACTCCACCAATTTGTCGAAGATCCCCCACTCTATCTCATCAACTCGGTGTCATTGGCAGCCAAGTAGGCCGAGTTCATTGACAACCGAGCTAGTGCAAGTCAAAGAAGACTTAGATTCACCTATCCTCGAGTTAGGGAGTCAAATATCCCTATTTTCTAGGGAGTTGTTGGTAGCTCCACTTTTGTATAAATAAACAAGTTAAGGGACTCATTAGGATTCAAAGTTTTATTGTAGCCAAGAGGCCATTGAGATGAAGCACATTTTACTGTTATTTTGATGTTGTATTTGACACTTTTTGAATGATAATGAGAAGTCTAGTTTTGATCCAGCACTGAGTTGACTCAGAGGGCTGAAGCTCTTGGGTTAGGGCCCAACCCTAGCAACATAAGTTCCTCTCTTGTATCTATATTCTTCGTCTTGAATGTTGAGTAATTGCTGAAGTTTATTCATGTTTCTTTTAGCTTAGAAGATTGATTAAGTTATTGCTTATTCATGTTTCCTTTAGCTACGAAGATAAATTAATTGTTGCAGTTCAGTAGGGAAAAATCCATAAAAAAATCTATGACAGTGACCCCTATCTCATCTCCCTCGTGGGACCATGATTAGAAGACCCCACTATCACAACCCAAAAACAGAGTGTGATTTCCTGTTCATTGTATAGATCAAGATTTAGCATTAGTTAGATAGTTGTTTATGATTTCTTGGAAAGATTTACATTTGTTATTTTGCTTCTCATGATTGTTGTAGCTTAGGAGGTAGTTTATTTCATAGATCAAGTTCTTAGCATTAGTTAGATAAGCTTTTCCAAATTCAATTCATCTTTACCACATTGACTTGTAATAATTTGCAAATGAAAAGAGAAACTGGTGCATGTGTTATTGTAGGGTTGTTGGATCTGCAAGTAAGGAACCCTTTCACCAACCCCATTTAGGTGTTCTCCACCTTCTTTTGATGCATGCCAACCCATGTTATAGATCTCTGTTTTTTTGGTCACTGTGAGCAGCCATCTTAGCCCAAATCCGACCTTCTTGAACTACTGGGCTTAGCTAAGGGTGTTGATCACCTTCCTCACATTTCCCACAACCTTCATACAACCTTCCAACACTTCATCTCACCATTCTTACCCTCCAGACCCTCTCAGCCAACTTCCTGTAGCATTTCAGGACATCCTATAGTAGTATAGGAATCCTGTAACAACATCCTGTAGCACACCTATAGTTGCTTGTTTTGACCTGCAATGATAACCTAGCTTAGTTTAGGAGTAGTTTGACCCCTCAGCTTGGATTCCATGACTAGAAGGGCCACCTAGACCAGTCCCTTCACTCCTTTTCCTTTCCCGCAAGATTAGATAGCATTAGTTCTTTCATTTCTGAATTTAGCAAGTAGAACTTTATTTACTCTGCAAGTGTGAATTAGATAGTCAATGCATGCATTCTTGAATTATGAAATGGTAGAATAATCTTCTGTTTTCAAGCAACCCTGATAGCTAGATGATTGAGTGCAAGTTATCATAATTTCCTTTTTGCAAATTAGCATAAGATTTGTGTCCTTTCATAGCATTTACAAGGTGACAACTTTCATTTTATGAGTTGAAAAGAATTTATTTTCTCTGCACTAGAACTAGCCTTTACATTATGCTTTCAGTAGTTAGACTCCTTTTAGTTCAGTAGAGGAATGGTTTGGAACCCTAATATCAAGTGACCCAGTTGAGGGTGGCATGAGTGGGATGATGCATCTACTGTGTATATAGCACTGGCACCTCTAAGTTTGTACGAAACCCCGGGTTGATAATTAAAGTTGGTAGCCTTGGGAGTTGCAGCATTCTTGTTGCATCACTGAGGGTCATCACCAACCATTTTAAGAAAAGAGGAGTAACAATCTTCAACGAGTCACTTATGACCAGGAGATACTAAACATTGAATGTAGGTGGACTTATAAAGGATCTCATGATCAAAAGGGACATAAATGTGAGCATGAATAACATCAATCAATAATGTGAGCATGCATAATAGTGTTGAAAATAGTAGCGAAAAGGTCCTTCTTTGACTTGTGCCTTAGTCAAAGAGACCAAGAAGTAGTTTTCCTTGGCATGCACGAGTTCCTAAAACTTAGGATGAGTTCCTAAAATTTAGGGCGAGTTCTTAAAAGTTGGGATAGTTCATGAAGCAATTTGACTGATATGCAGGTGTGGAAGGCTCAGTTGTTGTCTTCTAATGCGAGTTAGATTTGGGAAAAGGACGAGTGATTGAGTCTCAATTCTAAATTGAGACTAGATGAGTTACAAGAGTCAGTTTGACCAAGTTAACTCATCAATCACAAGTTAACTTCCTTTACAACTTGCGAGATTTAGCCTATGCGAATTGCTTATAAGGAGGACGAAGGCACAATTGTACATCATTGTTTTATGAGCACGAGCTGGTGAGAGAAAGCAATAGAGAGTACAAGTTTGTGTGTGAGCTTGCGAGAGGAAGAGTGTGCAAGAGAAGCTTGTGCACAAATTGGTAGAGGCTATTTTCCCCTGGGATTTGCGCTAGGAATTAGGAGGTAATTCCTAGTTAATAGGAGCAGCCTATGTGCATAGATTGTGGAGAGGAATGCACTAGGAAATAGGGGCTCCAAGAGTATAAAGGATAAGGGAAGCAAGATCAGGTCTTGTAATGGTGTTTTAGCTTAGTTAGTACAACTAGAGAAAACCAAATTGGTTTCTAGTGAAACAATATTGTATTGTAAGAGATATATTGCTCATTCTTCTATCAACAAAATTCTCAATCAAACATAGGGTTTTCCTAGTTGGTTTCCCTAGAAATTTTTGTGTCTTGTTTATTGAATCACTTTGTTTATTTTTGTTCCTATTTCGCTGCAAATAAGTAGAGAAAATCTGTGTCCTAATGAAAAGAAACTAGCTTTCAGGTTATTCATTAGAGCAGTTGCAGATTTTTGTGGATTTTCTACATGGTATTAGAGCAGTGAACAAAATCAAGACTAACGCAAGTTGAGGCAAGCATCATAAGAAAAGAACTTTTGAAGTAGTCACAGCCTCTGGTAGCCTTATCAAGTGATAAGAAGCCGAGTTTATTGTGTCTTTTTGTGATTTGGTACAAACCGAGTTTGAGGGAAGTTCTATGCTTCTTTCTTGTGTGTGTAATTCTTTGTATTAGGCCGAGATTTTTTGTGTGCCTTAGAAGGAGGGCTAAGCCCTTGTAGTCTTAGTCTTGGAGGGCTGGAAGGCCTAACAGGTGGTTGGAACATTCCTTAAAGTTAGTGCATGAAGGAGGCTTGTAAAGGGAGGGTTACACAGGTTTTTGTGGAGGTTTAGAGCAATGTGGAAAAAGTCGAAGTCGGGATTAATTCGGCAAGGGTCCAAAAGTTGAAAAACTTGGCAAAGTCGGGAGTTTTTTGAAAAAGTCAGCAAAAAGTTGGCAAAATTAGAAAAACACAAAATTATTCATTTTTATTTTTATTTTTTTTAACATCTAGAGTATCCACAACATCAAATAAATGCATTTCCACATAAACATGTAAAGAAAACTAATATATAATATGTATATGAAGTATAGTGCTACATCACATATCAAAATAGTGAATCAACTCTTGAATTTTGAGTCCTGTCTGAGTCTCAACTCTCAAGAGTCAAAATATCAACAAAAAATATAATAAATGTATATAAGTCATCTAAAAATCATCAAGTAATTAGTCACCGAGATCTTCTTCCCCTTTTATGGGAATAGGGAATGGCTTTGCCTTATCCTCTAGAGGAAGAAGGCCCTGCCCCTGGGGATACAAAATCAAATGGAATTAATCGTCCTCTAGAAGCCAATGGAAGAGGTGGCCTCTGTGCTATGCTGCTGCTGCTGCCCATCCTAGATGGTGTCACCTCCTCCTCAGCATCCTCATCCAGCTCTGCTACTGCCTCCTGACCCTGATGCTGCTCCTCCTCCTCTATCTCTGGCTCTCCCTCCTCTAGATCCACACCTAACCAATCTGGGATCGAGTCCATGATCGGCCTCTCAGTCTCGACTCTCCATGAAGAGGTATCAATATTTTCCAATGAGATGGCTTCCACATCAGTAGGTTTTTGAAGCTGTCTCACCCGCAATCGAAGATTGTAGTAGACGTAGACCATGTCATTGAGGCGTTGGGACTCCAATCTGTATTAGGGTCATAGATTGTAAATTAGTACTTAGAAAATTTAAATATTAAAATTAACCAAATGAATTCAAAAAATTTAATTTGAAATCTTTTTACTAGTTGCGCTTTTTGGAGTGTATTTTGTCAGATACACTCCAGTTGCGCTCACACCCAGAGGAACTGCATGTTTGACTGAGCACTCAAATGATAAGCTTTTGGAGATGGGGTACTCTGGCACCATAGCTTGTCCACCAAGCATCTACAAGTTAAAAGAAAAATGAGAAACATAAAAAAAAACATTGAAATTCCAAACTTGAAAGTTTGAAACAAACTGAAGCTTACCTGAGATTTTGGTCATCCTATTCTTAATAGCCATGTTAAAACCAAATGTGCCACCTCCCATCCTATAGACCTCCATTTCTTTAGAAATCTCCTCACGTTCTTGCTCAAATGACACCATCCTCTCGACACAAGTGAAGAATCCATCCATCACATTGGCATCAAATCTGAAACCACAAGCGTAAGAAAATGCAGGGTTGAGGTAGACACCTGCAACATGAATGGGACGATGGAGGGTATTGTTCCATCACTGATCAATTACTCTCCATATGACCTGTTGTTTCTCTAATCCCTCGTCTCCCTTATCTGCATAATAAGCACGAATGGCTTTTTTGGCCCTATCCATGGCCTCATACAAGTAGCCCATTGTGGGCTTGTTTTCGTCAACCAACCGAAGAACCCTTACCAAAGGTTCTGAAATGGCACACACCTCCTCTACTTCTACCCAAAAGCTCTGATCATATGAAACTAGTCTGCATGTTCCCTCTCCCTCCGGTTTGCGGCTAATAGATAAATAACGCCAATTCGCTGAGAGAAACATGCTCTTCACATCCCACATAGAATTCAACAGAGACTGAAGAGATATGAAAGTAGTGGCAAGTCGTGTAATGCCAGGACGCACTAACTCTTTGTTGTTGGTGAATCTTCTCATCAAGCTAAGCACAGATGCATGATTATATATAAATTTTGTTATGCTCTTGGATGATTCAACAATATCTCGCACAATAGGAATCTTACCTATATCCTCCAACATCAAGTCAATGCAATGAGCAGCACAATGTGTCCAAAACAAGTTAGGATACCTCTCCATAAGCATCTTGCCAGCTGCAACATAATTTGCAGCGTTGTCCATTATGACTTGGACAACATTGCTTGGGCCTACTTCCTGAATGAATATGTCCAACAACTCATAATAAACGTGCATCTTTAATGTGTGCAGATGCATCAACAATTTTCATAAACATTGTCCCCTTGGGACAACTAACCAAGAAGTTAAGAAGGGTCCTACCCTTCTGGTCAGTCCAACCATCTAACATGACTGTGCATCCAATGTGTTCCCATGATGTCCTAAACTCCGCCAATCTAGTAGTGCAATCAGTGTTTTCATCTTGAAGAAGAGACCCTCTCAATTCTGCAAAGGTGGGGGCTTTGTACCCCGGGCCAACGACAACAACAACATCAAACATAGGCTGGTAGAATGGGTTTGTCTTGGCAATGTTGAAAGGAACATCACTCCATAGAAGACACTTACTGACCAACCTGTCAGCGTTTGCCTTTTCCTTTTTTTTCATTGCTGATCTGATCCTAGGTTGTGAACCAGCTGTTGTTCTAGGAACAAAAAAAGATGAGATAGAAGGATGAGTACCCATGGGTGAGGAAGGTGATGCTTCTGAAAAAGCACTGCCACTCTCAATTCCCCCCACTCTTGGTTTTTTAGTGCTGCCCTGGTGTCTTTTCCGTCCTCTTTATCCATCAATGATTGAATGGCAGGTCGGATGATTTTTGGAGTTGTATTTGTGCAAAGTTCAACATTTTGCCCCGGAATTTGCCCCAAATGGAATTTTAATCTGTTGATGCCTCCTGACATATGCTTGCCACACAACTTGCAAGTCAAATACATTCTATTGACCCCCCCAGTTTCGGGTGTAGTATCAGGCTCACCAAACTCCCACATAGCGTCCAAAATCCTTGGCATTTTGTTTTAAACTTTGAGCTTGAATTTAAAGTTTAAACCCGGGCACAAAAAAAATTGAAACAAATTAAATTGCTTCAGCCTTCAAATCAGCAAAATATAATTTGTATTGCACTAAGAATTTATAAACAAATTAGTAAATTTAACATAAAACAAATTTATAGTGCATAAAACTTTTATCATTGATTCATTTATGATTATGAAATAATAAATATAGAGTCTGGACTCTGCAGATCTTAGAGTCTATAATTCTAATATAATATATAATATAGAGTCTGCATGTCTTAAAGAGGCTATAATTCTAAATTTCTAATCAGCAAAGGAACTAAGTGCAAGATTGTTTTGGTTTGGTACAAGGTTTAAAGCTATTCGGCATTCCCTTGGACCAGCAATAGGAGTAACGTTTATGTAGCAATGGTCCATCAAAATAGTCCTAAATGATGTCCTGAAATAGATCACTCAAACAATGTATGTATGCTGATCCTATTTGGCTATATTTGACATAGAGCACAGTAGGGTTTCTGCAGGACTTTGTTCCCTACAGATTTGTAGCAGGAACTTACTCTAAACTATTGACAGTAGGCCAAGAAAGAAGCTCAGACTCTGTAGCTGTTAGTAGGAATTAAGGCAGTGAATCTGGTTCATTTTACATACTGTATTGAATTGGTACATTACTGGTTTTCTTGGACAAAGCAGTCCTGTTCATTGTGGACTTGCGTATTGTTGTAAAATTATTTGTGACCAAAACTGTTTTCTGAGCAAATTTCAGAAGCCCTGGCCCCTAACTAGTGATCGAATTACCAACAAAACATGAGTATTTTCTTATTGTAGCAGATTGCTTTGTATATTGGCGTTAAAATATCTTGATTGATTGTTCATTAACCATGAATTGATGATTGCAGTAAGGGTTCTGCTACAAGGGTTTTTCTGTCAGCGAGTTAAGGGTTTGGTTATAAATTATTAAATTTATAATACTGTCTTGCAGTGGCTACAGCCTACAAGGCTTCACATTGGTAGAGTCGTAGACATATATTACAATACAATGACCATTGACAATCCGCTGAAATGTAAGATTTAATAATTTTTAACAGTGTTTAACATTTACAGGAAATCTGAAACATTAACATTAACCTTGGTCCTTGACTGAAACATTAACTGTTTAACATACCTTGCCGGCTCCTCTCCACGCAATGGCAAAGTTGCAAACGGAAGTTGGAACGTAACCCTCGATTCTCCACAGCAGCCAAAACAGTGAAAACGCACAGCGAAAATGAACTGAAATCACCCTTTGCGGCATTTTATCCAGAGATAAAACATGGAAGCCAATTTTTTCCATCGACTCCCAATTAAATCGGGATTATTTCGATAAAATCGCAATTATTTCGTAAACGAAAAGATCGCCAAAAAGTCGCGCGATTTAAACCTTTTGCCCAAAAAATCGTGATTTTAGGAATAAATTGCGATTTTTTCGGGACTTTTTCCACACTGGTTTAGAGTACGGGTTGGAGGACTAGTGCACTATGTTCAGGTGCACTAACTAGAGGTTGAGGAATCTCAAAGGAACAACCCAAATCGTGACCTAAGAAGGGCAGAAGAAGTCTGCTAGTTAAGGTATGTTTTGTGTTCTTCAGTGATTGATGCATTGCTAGGTTGTGTTGGGCTGTTCTATAGTCTATTTGAGCAACAGTTGGTGGCAGCTTAAGAGCTGATTGGGAGGTTGCTAGAAGGTGTCTATTCAGCCTTTGTGAAGGACTACAAGACTGATAGGAGAGGCATAATTATTTGAGCCCTAAGTACAACTTCTTGTGAAGGATTACAAGGCTGTTAGTGGGCAGGTGTTGGAGAGCTCTCTAGGAAAGCAAGATGGTGTACCAAGGGTTGAGAGCAGATCATTGTTTAGAGGGAGCATTGAACTTTGTTCCATGGAAAGGGAGGATTAGGATAGTGTTGGAAGATAATGGGGTGGGAGAGTTCATCAAGCAGGCAATAATGCCACTTCAAGATGCCCAAAAATTGGCCCAACATAATAAGAATGATATCAAGGCAAGGAGGATTATTCTAGAAGGGGTTAGAGATCATATAGTACCTCATATCCATGAGAAGAAGACAACATATGAGATGTTCGATGCCATCTTAAAACTATATCATAGTACTAGTGATACCAGGAAGCTTGCTCTTAAGGAAAAGTTGAGGAGTATCCGAATGAGCAAGGATGAGCCCATTGTCACATATTTGGCAAGGTTCACTCAAGTACGAGATGAATTGGGTGGTGTGGGCTTGGTTGCATCTGATTATGACCTTGTGAGTGTTGCCTTACTTGGACTTCACAAGTCCTAGAAAGGGTTCTAGGATGTTGTTAGTGGGAGAGAGAATTTTCCCAATTGGGAAAGGTTTTGGACCGACTGCATTCAGGAAGAGATCTAGAGAGGGACTAGAGATGGTAGATCAGTTATGGCAATGGATGAGGAGAACCTTGCCTTGGCAGGCAATGCCAAGGGCAATAAGGGCCAAGGAAAAGTCGAGTCCAGTGAAAAGGGCAAGAAGAAGGATCTAAGCAAGATCAAGTGCTTCCATTGCCATGAGTTTGGACACTATGCCACTAAGTGTCCTAAGAGGAAGGAGGAGTCCAGTAAGGATCATGTAGATGCATCAGCGGAGGTAGATGCATTTTCTGCTCAGTTCAAGAAAGATTTCTCATTGATTGCTTGCATGGAAAGCTCAACAGATAGCAATATATGGTATATTGATTTAGGAGAATCCTTCCACATGACCGGGAAGAAGAAGAGTTTTAGCCACCAGAAGGAGAAGGACATTCAGTTTTAGATTGAGCTAGGAGGTGATGGGCAGTGTGCAACTAGAGGAATTGAGATTGTCAGTTTTCAGAGGGAGTTAGGTAATCCTCTTCATCTCAGAGATGTTCTCTATTTCTAGGATTGAGGAAGAATCTTGTTTCGGTAGCTACCCTTGAGGACAAGGGATATGATATCATCTTCAATAGAGGTAAGGCGTACCTCTAACACTTAGCTTTTGGATGTAAGAAGCAGATAGGTGTGAAGGTGAAGAATATCTACAAGTTGCAGGTAGAGATAGATGCAGCCTTGAGCAGCGGTGGTTGAGCGAGAGCAGGATAGGGTTCTCAAGATGGATCCTCAACCAATATCTCAATTTGAGTCTAAGATAGTTGGCAGTTGGGCTGACGAACAGGATGATGAGGAGCATAACCCAGAGTGAGTGGAGGCAACCACTCAGTTAGAGACTCCTAGTACAGGGAGAGTTCAAGCCAAGTGGGCAAAGGATTTGCTTAACGAAGATCATAAGAGAGTTGAATCTTCCAATATCAATTCCAGTCGGAGGAAGCAGTCACAGAGGAACACAGGGTACATGGCACTTATGATTGAAGTGATGGACTTGTAGAGCGTGGTGGGAAAGAACAGGTCTTCAGATCAGGTTTTGTAGAGGAAAGCACAGAAGTTATCTAGTTCAGAGGGAGCAACTGTAGTAGCAGAGGACGTGGTAGTTTTGGAGATAGATCCAGGTGGACGAGGTTCTTCCAGAAGCACCTTCCTCGCTAAGAGGGAGTGTTGAAAATAGTAGCAAGAAAGGTCCTTATTTGACTTGTGCCTTAGTCAAAGAGACCAAGAAGCAATTTTCCTTAGCATGTACGAGTTCCTAAAAGTTAGGACGAGTTCCTAAATTTAGGGCGAGTTATTATAAGTTAGGACGATTCATGAAGCGGTTTGATTAATATGCAGGAGTGGAATGCTTAGTTGTTGTCTTCTAGTGCGAGTTAGATTTGGGAAAATGACGAGTGATTGAGTCTCAGTTCTAAATTGAGACTAGACGAGTTACAAGGGTCAATTTGACTCAATTAACTCATCAATCACAAGTCGACTTCCTAAAATACAACTTGCCAGATTTAGCCTATGCGAATTGCTTATAAGGAGGACGAAGGCACCATTGTACATCATTGTTTTGTGAGCACGAGTTGGTGAGACAAAGCAATAGAGAGCACAGGTTTGTGTGTGTGAGCTTGTGAGAGGAAGAGTGTGCAAGAGAAGCTTGTGCACAGATTGGTAGAGGCTATTTTCCCTTGGGATTTGTGCTAGGAATTAAGAGGTAATTCCTAGCTAATAGGGGCATCCTATGTGCATAGATTGTGGAAAGGAATGCACTAGGAAATAGGGGCTCCAAGAGTGCAAAGGATAAGGGAAGCAAGATCAGGTCTTGCAAGGGTGTTTTAGTGTAGTACAAGCAGAGAAAACCAGATTGGTTTATAGTGAAACGATATTGT
The DNA here is from genome assembly GCA_000404065.3 of Pinus taeda. NCBI lineage: Eukaryota > Viridiplantae > Streptophyta > Pinopsida > Pinales > Pinaceae > Pinus > Pinus taeda. Next base: position 74,280 of record APFE030304199.1, read on the forward strand.
ATTGTAAGAGATCTATTGCTCATTCCTCTATCAATAAAATTCTCAATCAAGCAGAGGGTTTTCCCAGTTGGGTTCCCTAGAAATTTTTGTCTTGATTATTGAGTGATTGTTTGTTTCTGTTCCTATTCCGCTGCAAATAAGTAGAGGAAATCTGTTTCCTAATGAAAAGAAACTATCTTTCAGATTGTTCATTAGAGCAGTTGCAGATTTTTGTGGATTTTTTTACAAATAGTACCTAACAATGCGGGCATACATTTGTAACTCTTTGTGCTAAGGAAAGAAATGCCCCCAAGTAATATGATCACTAACAGAGTATTATTTATAAACATTGAACGATCTATGCCCAACCCCTTTAATGCAAAACCAATTTCAATTTTTTGTTGCAGAGCATTATAATAGCGTTTCTTCTAGGATGGAGATGGTACATATTTTGAGGAACTATAACAATTCTCCCTCCTAAAATTGCCTTGCCCCAAAGTGACTGTAGTGATGGATGCCACAAACAACAAGGATGAGAATTGTCCTGATAAAGGTATGATGAGGTGGCCATCTTTTTATTGTCATTATAGAGAATCAATGAGGCAACACAATCACTTGGATAGAAAATGAACTTTTAGATGATTTCTTCCATGGTTGAAGTTTCAACCAATGTTATCAGAATTGAACTGGTGACTGAACCAATTGACCCCCTGAATCAAGAACTAGTCTGGAACTAGAAAAACCCTGGACCGAAGAACTGGTCGACTATAAAACACATAAAATATTCAAATTTGAATGAAAAACATATATATTCTTGTGCATCCATATGAATCTAAAGCATTTATACACAAATATGCAAAAGTTCTCATTTAAATTTTATATAACAAGTGGGAGTGCATATAACCAAAATAGCACAGTGCAATACATCTTTGAACCAAAAATACATCAATAAAGAGGTTCTAGATGACCTCTAGCATCAAAAAATTCATGCCATGACAAATACTTACATATCATCAAAACCATTGCCTATATTGGGATCCTCATCACCAATATTACCCTCTATGGATTAAAATAAGAAAGAGAAAGCTTAACATGTTAAATTTGAGATTTTCGGTGAGTGATGGGTACATTTTTACTGAGGTCATGATAGAGGAGTTCAACAATCAATACCACTAGTATCAAGGTACACAAAGGGCTTGGTGCTCTTGATTACATGCTAGTTCCATACCTTCGTACAAAACAAAATCCAATGTAAATGTTGCAATTGCTCCAATCCTGAAATTCTAAAAACTGTTAAGTTCGCTGGATTTTGAGTGGGATCTAAAATTCTACTTTTTCCATATGAAATCCAATGAGGATGGAACCACTCTCAGACATCTTGAAACAATTAATTGCAATGTTAAAAGTTTAAGTAAAAGGATGAAAATGAAAAATAAAGTAGAATGAATGACATTCTCTTATACATTTCATTTTCATCCTTTTACTTTAAGAATTTAACATTACCATTAATTACATAGCATTAGCAGGGTCCTAGGGTTGAATATTAGGTTGCCCCACTTATAAATTATTGTTTTCGTTAAAAAATTCGTATTCAGGGGGTCCTTGGTTGCGTTGCACAGAAAAGATAGAACCTACCAAACTAGCCTTTTCCAGTTCCAAGCCATTGGCCAGACTGCTTTTGTGGTCAAAACAACTGGATTTTTTGGTTCCATTGGTTCTGATAACATTGGTTTCAACTCTACTGACAGAGGCTTTAATCAAAGCAGGAGACACCAATGTATCTGAACCAATGACAAAAGCCGTGCAAATTGCAGCTGGCTGCCAAAGCTTGCAATGCTGGTAAAACTAGAAGTCAATGACCCTCACTTGAACTTGCATCTCATCTCTCTTCAAGAGAATGTTCGTTATAATACTATGTGTTAGTGAAAGTGTACTGACAATCTTTTGGGTAGTGTCCTCAATTAATCTGGAAAGGTGTTCCAAGTTCCAACACCTGTTTTTGGCCTCCACATGTCATTACTAATTAGGGAATTCTAGCCTTTAGGGTCCAATGTGTAGGTTTTAACCAT
>APFE030304219.1:0-17130 GCA_000404065.3 Pinus taeda
AATTTTGGTTGGGATTCTATTTCCTATAATTTCTCAATGATTTAAGAGTTCTCTTGAATTGAATTTCCTTTAATAATAATTGGTTTAAATTATTTTCATGCACAACTCTTCTACTTATGCATTATTTTAGATATAGTAATAATTATTTATTCCAAAACATTATATCATATACTAATTTTATTGAGGGTCTATAATAAAAAGATTTAAATCATAATCGAGAAATTTACATTAGTTTAAATTTATGTGTGGATCATAGAAAAAATCTAGATTTACATCAAAATTTTCCTTCTCACTAAGTTTTTCTAATAGTGCTAGAGGCCCACTTTTAGTATAGTACATTAACAAAATTACCACATGAATCATGTTATTATTTGTGAATATGATATAGAAAATACCAACAGTTTGACATATGTTGGCTTGCATGAGGCTATTAGAGAGGGGGATTACTATCTTGACCAAGAGAGAAGACACTAAGGCTCTAAAATTAGGCAAAGAAGGAGGATAAAAACTCACATAATTTGTGTAAGAGGAAATATAATAAATGCCTTGATGACCTGAGAGCTTCAAATCTTCCATTTCTCTCTTGAGTGCACTAATTTCATCCTCCATTCTATGGAGTTTCTACCTCTAACTTATCAGAATATCCATGGTGGTGGTCCATTGTACTGTTAGTTGTGATTTCTTTAGCTGGAGATAGTCCATATCATTATAAAATTTTGATAGTTCTTTTGAGTCTTTGAAATTGGTTCTTTTCTTTCCTGTTTGCGAATGCTCTACCAGATTTGCCTATTGTACTATGTCAATTTCCTCATGCTAAGAGGGACCTACTGATTTAAGTTTCTTTTGTTGCATTCTCATTGGAAAATATAGGAAGGATAGGTTATGGAGTTGACTTTGTAATGAGAAGCGCTATAATTCCACTAGAAAAATTGATAAAGGAACCAAAGAGGTTATAGAGTATGGGTCAGAGAGAAAAGTTGAATAGGAAAAGATGGTTGCAAAATTAGAGGGAAACGGTCCTCTCCCCATGTCATCCAATAAAGTATTTAAAAAAGCAACAACTATGAGAGGAGGATACAGAGATGTGTGTAACAACCCTAGGTTAAAAAGTTCATGTAATAAAGGGTACTAAAGGCAAAAATAATACCATGGTCATGGGACATGTATTCCAAGCTGAATGTTAGGGAAAGCACTATAGTGGATATCACTCTCAGTTTATTTATGTCTAAGGAAATTGACAAAGGAAAAGAGGCATTAATTGGCATTTTATTTATGAAATAAATGAAAATAGGAGAAAAGGAAGGTGAAGGGACACATATTTGCATGAGAGGGAAATTGAAGGAAAAATGAAGGAAAAATGAAGTAAAATGAAGAAAATAGAGGCCTCAATGATAAAAAAGGATTTTGAGGATCAATTCACTACTTTTGCTAGTTAAACCTTTTGTCAGTTTTGTTTTGGAATTAGTGAAAAGAGAGAGACAACACCAAGAGGAGAAAGCGTGCAAGAAAAGGGAGGAAAAGGACAAGTAAGGAAAGCAAGGAGATGATTGGATCAACAACTTCAGTAGGAGGATTTTGAGGTAACAAGTTGCATGTGTGATTTCCTAGCTGATGTGTGAATGCATGGTACATGAATTTGTTTGTTTGATTCATTTTCTCTCATTGGCATGGTTTTTTTCGGGTTTGACAGTGGTTTCAACCTTTCCTTTCCATTTCTTGGATATCCATGGTGTGATGGAATTCATTTCTTGGTTGAGTTTTGGATTGCCGAAAGATTTTGGATCTGGGTGAGGTGGTCTCAAGAAAATTCCCAAGGGTTGGGGGTGGAAATGGTTTTCTCTAGGAATTCCTCGACAAGTGGGTGGAGACAGGAAAATTCCTCAAGGTATGGTGAAGGAATTTTGAGGCATCCAAGTTTGTTTTGGTTGTGACCTCTTGACCGGTTTTGGCGAGATCACAGTAGTTTAAGAGTAGAGGTGGTTTAACCTATAGATTCCCTTAGTTGTTTATGTCTTGGTTTATACCATGAGATCCAACATTCATGCTTGGAATGTGGCACGAGGGTGATTAGCTGAAAGAAAGATTTGGTTCAAATCAATCTATGGTCGGGTGGTATGTGGAAGTCCATGACTTGGTTGGCTTTGGCATAAGTAATAGAGTTATTTTCCTATTGTGTTTTATGAGCATCCATACTTTTTATTATGTGGCTTTTATGGCTATTCTCTCACGGTTAATATTATGATTATATGTTCATTATAAGTATGGTTATATAACATGTTCTAGCTATGGATCTTGTTATGCTTTGATAGTTGATGAATGGTTGATGAATGCATGGGATAGTAAGTGTTTTTGCAACTAATTGAAAGGGAATTAGACCTTCTCAGTGATTCACAACTAAAGAACAAAGATTTACACTCAAATATGCATTCATGACCTATAGCTTACATGTTTACCATGTGTTTGACGAAATGCCTAATATGTTATGGTTTGTCTAGGTCAACTTTGTATATTTACCCTTGTCATTATGTCATTTATCATTTTGAGAAGTTACAAGCAGTTTTGGGCAATGGTTTGGAGGCTAACCTAGAAAGGTGGCTCATATCTTAGGACCACACCCTCTGAATGAGAGATTTTGGGCTATAACTACACGTAGGCAGTGTTGTGCATGTAGTTGGAGGTCTATAACCGCACTCCTTGCCTTGTCATGCATGCAGTTGGCACTCTAGGTAAGTGAAATATGGTTCCATCTCAAGGATTGACCATTTGGGGTGTTTCTTTAGCTCCTGGGTGATCTGCAGTCCTTGTAGGATGCTAGTTTATGGTTACTAAGTCTCACTTATAGGCCCCAATTCCTTAACTTCAACTAGGAGGTCGGGTCATGTCATAATGGCACTCCGCTTCACATTTACCCAGAGGGCTTGTAAAAGGAGGTAAATGTGGGAGGGGTTGTGTTATAATGTGAATATGATCAAATTGCTTAATGCCATAACTAAGTTTGAGCTCAAGTATGCCTCATCTGAGGATTACCATTCTTGATACAAAGGGTTGAGGAGAAGTGTGAGAAGTTGCTTGAGAGTGATTGCCATATTATTTCATATTATGTAATCTATCCACAATTTAGTTAGCATTGAAAAGTGCCTTGATCAAACACCTATAAAGTACCAACATTCAAGATATTAGGGAGCGACATCCCATTTAATTAATTCTAGGGGTTCCCTCCTCATATCTAATGAATTTGTTTACTAGTTCATCATCCTAAAATTCCTTAATAGAGATCAAATCCAGAAAAATCTTCTTCAAGGTTAATTTAAGTCTATAATCTAAGGGGAAAGTGTTGAAGTACAGATTCTTGATTATTATGTTTAAGTCTCTCACAATGGTGAATTTGCTAATGTTTAATGCAAAATCTTGTTTGATTCTTTATTTAAACAACATACGCCTTCACTTGATTATTTGAGGCTCTACTCAAACTCCATTAGAAGGATATTTCTCCTTGTCCTCTAGGATGCGCTGATTCTCCCCTTGCACCTACCATCCCTGAGGGTTTTTGAATGATCTAAATATACTAATTTATTTTCCCTTCAAAACTAAAATGCACTAGAATATTATGCTTTCACCTAAAATGAAATGAATAATTAATAGCTTTCTTAGGAAATTTTTTTGTTTACTAAAAATATTATTTCATAACATATTATCAAATGGTACCAAGGGTGTCAGGCACATCATTCCCTTCAAGATTTACCTTTTTTCATTCCAAGCGTGTCATGGGTTCATACCCTTCAAGTACTCGACTATGTTAAGGGGGATGTGGTGCAACAACAGAGACATTTATTAGCCACCTATTGGCTCTCAATGTTTCCCTTGTTGAGGGACTAATTGATACTAAGGAATAAGGTTTTCACCTTGTTGTATGCCCTTCAGATGATCCTCAATAGTGACCAAATCCGTAGCCAATCCTCATGACAACCTAAAATCTAAAGGAAAAAAGTGTCCCAAACTTTTCAACCTAGGGCGTGGTTGGAATGCTAGTAGGTGGGAACAAGGACATTTCTCAAGCTATCCTAATAATAATAAATATACCTCCATATAACTATGTCACCCATGTGTGGGTTAATTGACAAGCATGCTCCTCGTTTCTACAATCACTTAATCAATTCACCGATGCTTTTCATAATTCAAATCAATAATAAACTTAAATTTTAAATTAAAATTTATGTTTTTTACTCAATCTAGAGTCCAACATTTGATCATAAAAGATTGTTTCAAATCATTCTTATAGTTTCCTCTCATACTAGGAAAATTAATAATAATAACTCAACGATAAATCAAAAACTTTATTAAAAATATCAAAAGAATAAAATCATGATCATCCAATTCATTGGATTAATGCATAAAATATTAAAATGTTATAAAAACATTACATAATATTAATCATCAAATGATATATAATCCACTCATCCATATTGTAAAATCTCAGGTCATCAGTTAAATAATGCTCTCAAACAATAAGTCAATCTATCATAGTAATCAAATAATACAAGACACTGAAACTTGCAGGAATTGAACTTGGGTGAGAAGGATAACAATTATTCCTCCCAACCCCTTAAGATAAATTTAATTAACTACAACATCTCTTTTATATAAGGATGTTTTAGCAACTACCCTTATATATACTTACAAGGGAAGTTGTAAACAATAACAATATCCCTTATATGTACACTCAAGGGTAGTTGTAAAAGATAACTACCAAGGTGGCTTGAAACTAGTATGATATGTTTTAGGATGGTTCTTGTTTTCATAATGGTTTTAAGAACTTCTCATAGAAGTAATAATAATGTATAAGAACCATCCTTACATTAATGGTCAGTGTAACTTTAGTAGTGATGGATGTTGTTCCTTGAGATGTTCCCTTTTAGGGAATAGTGTCATTGTACCCCATGAAGGCTTGAAGACCTCCCCATGTGATAGGGATTCTAATCCCTATGATTTGCATATGCATTTTCATATCCAATTATTACAAATAGGATATCATTATTGTGGATTCATTTAGTAAATCCTTTTTGGTTTCATAGCCTTAAGGGATCATTGAGATCTTTATGCGCATCATTGACATGTTTTCTCAACCTATCCCTTGTATTGCACTTAGATCCTAGTTTGTAGGATCTGAAGAATTTTTCTCTCCTTAGTATGTTGAGATAGTTTTCTTATGTAAAGTTATAAAATAAATCTTTGAGATCAATAAAAATCAGTTAGAGATATTTCTTGTTCACGCTCCTTGTGTAGAACTATACTTGAGCGGGATTTCCCACATTACTTGTATTTGAGCAGAATATAATGTCAAAAACATAAAATACAACGACACCATTTTCTCTCTCCATTGATAGCACTAGAGACTAATACTTATATGTTTGGGAGGAATGGTAGGGATTCCAATCACCATGATTTGCACGTGTATTGTCATCTCCAATTATTAATACTAGGAGATTATTATTGTGGATTCAATTGCTAAATCCTTTTTGGTTTTTTAATCTTAGGAGATACTTGAGATCTTTATGGGAATAATTTATATGTTTTCTAAACCTATTCCTCATATTGTGCTTAGACCCTAGTTTGTAATATTTGGAGAGTTTTTCTCACCTTGTTATGTTGAGTTAATTATCTCATGTAACACTATAAAATCAATCTTTGAGCTCAATAAAAATAGTTATATATTTTTCTTCTTCACACTTCTTGTGTAGAACTTTGCTTTTGTGCGATTTCCCACATTACCATTTTAGGTCTCAAGTTGACTCTTAGGTTTGGAGGAGGTAACCCTCAAATAATCATTGCCCACTTCCCACAATCTCTTTTAGTAGGAGTGCTATTTTATAAGCTTTATTTACTAGATTTCAGTGGTTGGTCGATTAAATGAGATGGAGAAATAATGTAGTTGAAAACAAATAATCAAATTCAAATCCTTAGACCAAGACCCTTCCATTAGGAAACTTGATCCCACATTGTAAACACATAAAGTTGATTGGATGGAAGATGCACAAGATAGTTCAAAGAAAAAAATATCTTTAAGTGCCGCAAAGATAACATTTCTAGGTACTCACAAAACACACAAGAATAACATAGTTTTTAATAATGATGGGAATCATTAGCGTTTATTGGTATCACTATAAATGTATTGGATATTCAAAAATAAATCAAAAAGTTCAGGTGATGGCCATGAAACTTAAGGTAACCATGGTTTCAAGAGCATGTAAATCCCTTATACGAAATGACACAATAATATATACTAAACCCCATTATAAAATTAATAAAGGAACATCCACATTAATAACATTGACATAACCTAACACAAGATTTAGAAAAGTATCAAGTGTTGAAGATTAAATCACTACTTCGAATTATTTTCAAAGAAAGTTCATAATGCAACACCGAGAGCAATTTTACAACATTAATCTCCATAAATAAAGTAAGGTATTTCTCATATGTTGATAGACAACTAGAAGAATGGCTTATAAGTACTAAAGAAAATACATAAACTAGAGAAGTCATATTCTACAAATAAGGTGGATCATCCCTTGGTAAGTTCCTTAATCTCTAATAAATACAATGACCCATTGGGTTAAAAATAATTTTAGCCTTCAAGGTGCAAAAATCTCCACAACTAAAGTAATGTATTTCTCATATGTTCATAGACAACTAGAAGAATAGCTTATAAGTACTAAAGAAATACATAAACTAGAGAGGTCATATTCTACAAATAAGGTGGATAATCCCTTGGTAAGTTCCTTAATCTCTAATAAATACAATGACCCATTGGGTTAAAAATAATCTTATTCTTTAGGCTGCAAAAATAATTACAAACCCGTCAAGAGTTTTGGTCATTGCCTTTTATCCTTTTCTTGACTATTGATTTCTAGCTTTCTTTCTTGTATGTGCTTTCTAAAATTAGAATGAAAAATAAAGTGATTTGAGATGACTTGACACCTTAAACAATTAATCTCTGACTTTCCCTATAAAAATAAGAAAAAATGTTGTTATTTATCCTCCCACAATTCTAACTATGCAAACTATCCTATTTCTCTCCAAAGCTCAACAAATTTTGATGCTCTTTATATTCTTTTATAAACCTTATAAACCTTCCTTATTAATAGCACTTATAAACCTTCCTTATTAATAGCACTTTTATCGACCTTTATTTCCATCACTTATGTATATACTACCATATGTGTAATACCCTTCAAAACGAGAATTCCTAAAAGTCTGACATAAACAACATATTTATCAAAATCTTAACATATTACAGGTAAGAATTGGATTCAAGTAAAAACTTAAATAATATTCTTTCAGTTAACAACTTAATCTAATCTCGGCTATCAAAATAATATTACAATAATTCTAAAAAGATTAAACACATTTATTCACAAGCTTAAAGTTGTAAAAACTCCACCATGTTAACACATGATAGTTAGGTTAAATCCTAATAAACAAAATCAACATCACTAATAAAGCATGAGATAATATAAAAGTTTACCAAATGATCCAATCCACTTGAGCGTTATAAATATTATATATAATGTTGTAATTATAACATCACATCAACCTTTAGACGAATGTCACCCAATAAGGATGGTCTTAAAATAATGATTTAACTTATTAACCATAGATGCTTAGAATATGAATATAAATAATATAATAATATATAATATTATAAAAATATCACGGAATTGAGAATTAATGTTGCAAAATAGAACTAGCATCTTCAAAAAAGGGGAAAATTAACCTTGAATAAGAAGTACAACCTAACATCTTTGGGATTTTAGTGTGAAATAAACTTAAATTGCATACAACAAACGTAGTTAGATCAAGTGATGTATGGGCAAATTAAGTTCCTAAGGCAACCAAGGCATTAGTTATACCATGCGGTGAGCCAATGAAAATTCATTTTATGAGATGTGATCTCTGTTAACTTCATATCCTAGTAAAATTGAAGATTGTTTTTAAATATTATAATATTTTGGTTAGTAGTTATAATATTTTAGGTGTTGATTAGTTTTTGAGTTTACTCGTGGGAAAATGAGAAGAATTTGAAATAAAAGAATTGACTCTCATGATCTTAAAACATAACATAGGAAGAAGAGGAAAATTAATGTAATAAATAATAAATTTTGGTAATATGTTCTTTAATGAATAAGGGATTAGGTTTTAAAGTAATAATTTAAAATATTTTTATTTGATTAAGAAGATATTTTATTTGCAAGGAAATAGGTTAATGACCCAAAATCCATATGTATTGGGCAATAGGGAATTTTGCCTTTTATGAACTACCAATATGTCATTTTAATTGATTTTTTTTTTTTTTTAATAATATTGACGAGTTAGTTTCCTCGATGGGGGTGTTATTAACGATGTGATGGGTTTGTGATCTGGATCTTGGGGGCCTCCCCCCAAGATCTAAAAAAAAATTAAATGCCAGAAAAAAGAGAACACACAGTAACAAAACCACAAAGAATTTTTTTTATTAAAATAGAGAATAACTCTGAAAGTTACATTGTGGTCGATAATCTCTCCTGTTACAAAACGTGGCTTGTTACTTATAGTCTTTTCTTAGTTACAATACCATGGGTAAATTTCATGGGTGAGTAAATATAATGGGTGAATGAATATCCTGGGTGGATGAATACCATAGATGGATAAATACCATGGATGAATGAATATCATGGGTAGATGCCACTTTCCATTTAGATCATTCCTTCCTCCTTAAGAAGCAATGGTCCCCATTGTGTGAAGTTCCCTCTTGGGAAGTCTGTGTTGAATATGAAGAATCACTAAAGAGAAAGGATTTTGCGTGGTTAACCCATAACCGTGATGAATGAAGATCTGAGGATAGAGATACCCCGTAATGCTTATGACCAATTGTGATACTGACAGTGAATGACCTAGCAAATTGACGGATGACCCATAACCATGAAAAATGAAAATCCAAGGATAGAGATACCCTGTAATGCTTGTGACCAACTCTGATACTAACTGTGTGCGACCTAGCAAATGGACTTTGATGACAAGGATTTTGTGCGGTTGACCCATAACTGTGATACTGAGTATTGATGAAGTAGCAGATGCCTACATAGCCTCGGGTGTGAGGCCACATCTCCAAAGAACCCAAGTCAGATGCTGCTATGTTGAAACTAATGAATGTGAAGCAGATGCCTACTAAAGTGGGGTGGGAGGGCACGTCTCCGAAGGGAACCCACTTCGAATGTTGCTCTAGATATAAAACCTAATTTAAAATGGACATAACTTGGTCAATATAACTCAAAATATTTATTATAACCTATTTTTGGAAACATAATGACTATTCTGCATCTTCCATTGTGATTGAAATCCCTATATGGACACTCTGGAAACTTAGATTCACACTACAATTATCACATCGTCATAAATGTTCTGAAAAAATAGTTGATTTTAAACCAATGACATCTCCCTCATCCGAACTCCGATACAACCATTTTTTTTATAAATTAGGTGATTTTTAAAGAGAAGCTCAAATGTGAAATCATTTTTTTGAAATTCTACAAAAAAACTGGAAAATAAAATAAAATAAATAAATAAAATGATAGGAGAGTTGCCGACCACGAATTGTCATCAAATAAATTTCTGAAACACAAATGATTTTAAATCAATGATATCTCCCTTATCCGGACTTTGATTTGGCCGATTTTTTTTGTTTGAATTTTGGTGTTGTTTTGCAAGGAATCCAGATATGTTATTTGTTTTTGTAAATTTTGCATCAAAAGTTTCAAATATGATCTGCAAACTCTCCGCCCAAAAAATCATGCAAAAAAATGAAAAAAAAAATCTTCTCGCTTTACCCAAGAAAGTGATTTGTGGAGGTCGTAGCACGTGCATGAAATTTGTTGAAGATTGCTGCAAAAGTTTGAAACTAAAATATGCATCAAACCCTCATTCCCATGGAGCTGTAACCTAAATCTAATGCCACTGATCTAGATCTTGGGCGGAGGCCCCCAAGGTCTAAAAAATAATTGAAATGCTAGAAGAAAAGAGGAGATTACATAGTAAACAAAACCACAAAGATTTTTTTTATTCAAATAGAGAATAAATCTAAAAGCTATATTGTGGTCGACAATCTTTCCTTTTACAAAACATGACTTGTTCTTATAGTTTTTTTTATTTACAATACTATAGGTAAATTCCATGGGTGAATGAATATCATGGTTAGATGCCATTTACAATACCATGGGTGGATGAATACCATGGGTGGATAAATACCATGGGTGAATGAATATCATGGGTAGATACCACTTTCCATTCAGATCAGTTTGTAGGAGTTTTTTCCCTCCTCCTCCTTACTGTCTCTCTTCAGTTAAGATTTGCAGGTCGACATGTGGTGTTATAGGTGGTATCGTCTTCTTTAAACATTTACTCAGTTGGTCTTGGAGTATAAAGAGGCAAGTGAGAGTGGAGGTGGGGGAATTCCTTGTCCTCCCGTTGTTGGTTTTTAGCTGCTTTGGTGGTTCGTGGTCACCCAGAATGAAGAAACATTGTTGAAATGTAGCTTTGGTGCTGGTACTTGTTTTCATGGGTGTGGCCTTAGTCTTTTTACTTCTATGGTGAAAATTCTTGCCTTTTTCTTTTATAATTTTCCAGTATTATGCCTTATGTTAGTGGTTCAATTGGTTTGCTTTACATTTGTCAGTTTGTTTTGTTACACCCAATTCTCTGACACCTGGGAGAGTTTAATGGCAATTGGGCATCTTTGAGTTCTAATTATTTCTAGGCCCTGAATTATAAAGTGTCTAGTAAGAAAGAGGTTTTCTTGTTGAGTTTCTATCGATTTTTTCTGGGTCTTTTGCTCATCCATGGCACTACGCAACCAATGTAGCTTTGTTTATGTATATTTGTGTCTCATTAGTTCCTAGGTAAGTCTCACCTTCTTTTAGGGAAATGTAGAGTCTTGCATGTCATGGTTCTAGGCTGCGGGGAATTTGATAATTTGATGGATTTGGGACACCTTATTTGGCGACTGGGTGATGATTTAGTGGTCTTTAGGTCTAGCGAAAAAGGTATTGGGCCTACTCCTTCTAGTTTTTTTCTTGGTCGTGGGTCTTTCAGAAGTTCTCCCAAGTGTTTTCTCTCAGTGGTTCTAATGCCTTCTAGGTAGAGAATGTGTAGTAAGCGGGGTGGTGGAGGAAATTCTACTTTGGCAAGGAAGAGGGTTCGTTCTTTTGCATACGATTTAGTGGCTACTCTTTAATGCAGTGCCTCCACAGGTGAGGAAAAGAAATTCATGTATTGGAAATTCAAGATGGAGGGTATCCTCCATATCATTCAAATTTTGAGGTGATTATCGAAGAATCTAAATGAATTCTTGATCCTAGTAAATCCAGGAGTAGGAAGCTACATTTATTGTATTTTCTTGCTTCACATCACCAAATGTCAACCTTGTTGTGGTTGGTATTCAAAGATAAGCAAGTGGATAAATATAATGTATTCTCTTCTCTTGAGGATGTTAAACGCATGCTCCACAATCAAAGGTTTTTCTTGGACAGTCTGGATTCTCGTTTGGCCCATGTAGAGGGCTTTCTTATGGGTGGTTCCGACTCTAATGACCTTACAGATCCTCCGGGTTATAGTGCTCAAGCACTGACAATTATCTCCTCTTTAGACCATGATTAATGATGGCGGGTTAGCATGTTTTTCTGCAGTCAATTTTGGTCGGCCAAGTTGGTTTTATTTTATAGCTCTATGCATTTATGGATAGATCTGTGCTTTATGGATAGACCTTTATTTTAGTTGTCTCCTGGGTTTTGAATCAAGCATGCTAGGATATGTATAGTGTTAACTCTGTGCGTATAATGGGGAATTTCTGTTTTTTATTCCCATCATGAAGTTCTCTATTCCTAATTGCTATTTGGGTACCGCACCTGGACTGTGATGATAAATACTCTTTGAAGAGTGTTATGCTTTGCTTCAGAGACACTGGTTTTTCTTTGGATTTATGCCCTTGGTATTGTATTGGAGTTTTGATGATATATGCTCATGGAGGCATGCTTTTGCTTTGGTTGGAAGGTGTTGGGTCTAGTATGAAATTGTTGGAAGAGTGTTTTGCTTTAGCTCATTATTGTTGGGTCGTGTCTAGATCCTGGTCTATGGCAATTTGTGTTGTTGAAGGTGCACTTGCTTTGGTGCGGTGACGCTGGGTCTTGTCTTGGTTTATTATGTTGCAATCAACTTTTGGCAAGGGACAATGTGCTTTATGAATTAAAGTTTCGCGACCAAGAAAAGGGTTGTATTTTGTGGCATGATTTCATATTGTTCTTACTGTGTCTATTATGGTAACAACTAATAATTACAACTGTGGTCTTATGCCCTGATGTATTGGATTGAGCATTATGCTCTATGGATCTGTTGCTCTTGTGTTTATGTGATATTTCAGTCTTCATATGTTTTGTTGGTAGGGATTTGTAAGGAAAGCTTTGTAACCATGTTTTGTTTATGAAATACAAAGTGTTTTAATTACAAAAAAAAATTGATGATTTATCTTGTATATGTGCATAACGATTAATAATAGTTGTCTCCACTAGTATTTGACAAAAAAGTTATGATATATTTTCTCACTATTTAAACACAAACCAAAAAATGAAAAGAATATAAACCATCGCTAGTCTCAAAACTAACAAGTATGTAACAAGACAAACATACTCATGGTTAATCAGCAAATCAAAGTGGAGATTAAAAAAAAAAGAAAAAAGAAAAAAAGAGTTTAATTTTATTTTTACACATGATTACAAAACTTATTAGATTTCAATAATTAACTAATACTGAAAATCATTATTATTGGTTACTATTAGAAAATACATGTTTAGACATCATCAAACATCATCATTATATCACTTGAAAGTGATTCCTAAAAAATAAAATTTTGATCATGTTTCTTGAAAAAAAACCATAAATAATTCTTAATTCTTAATTTAAAATCAAAAATAATTTAAGACTTAAGACTTTTACAACATCCCAAGATACCTAATATTACCTGCACTCAGTCATCATTGAAGCTGGGTAAAATCATATAATATTAAATATTCACCTCAGTTTAACTTCAAACATGAAGTCAAGATATTATACCCAATCAAAGTTTTAGCTAGGAAGAAAAAATATTCCATTTGTTATTATTTTAAATTTTTCCTAAGGTGGAGATTTTGTACTCCTAGAGGCGGGGATTGAGGAAGTGCATGATGTAATGTAAACTATTAACAAAGAATTTTCTTCAAAGTAATGATACTTTGAAATTTATTCTCGTTACACTAATAAATATTGATATTGTCATAATGTCATTAGAATTTTCTTGCAGTAGTTGTTATTGTTATATTTTAATTAATGTAAATTATATAATTTTTATTAATAAGTAAGCTGGATGAGTAAAGTTGATACCAGATAAATGGTGAGCTGTGAGGTTTTTAAAATAGTGGTTGAAATATTTATTTTTTATTCATAAATCGATATTTTTGAAAGAATGGTTGGTGTTTTTTGGGTAAATTTTTTATATTTTAAATCAGAATAAATATTGTTGAATGTGATAATTTAGGTTATATTTGATTTTTTCACCATGTTAGTGTGGCATTGATTTGTACACGATTAATGTTAAATATTATTTTTTAATGTAATTTTCGTGTTTGTTGGAAAATATTTTTTATTATTATTAATTTTATGGAAATAATGTTTATTATAATTATTTTAAAGATAGTTTTTTTGGAGTATGTATTTAAGAAAAATTCTCGTAATAATTTGATTGAAATGTTATTTGCTATGGTTATTTCAAAAGATATTAAAAAGATCTACAATTTTATTTTTATTTTTTTTAAGAGTATTATCATTTTTTTTAGAGAATGTGTTGTGAATAATAAGCCTAACAATACTCTAGATTAGATTTCCATATTTCGGAATGAGGTGGTGAGTCTTATCTGTTATAATAAAGTAATAACACGAAGATAGTGATGGGGAGCAAATGTTATCTCACTAGTGACAACTCCCTTCCCATGTGCCTTTGAGAGATTCCTAGTTTAATTTGATGTTGATTTGGTGTTGCTCATTAGTTTATTTGTTTATAACTCAACCGTTGCTTGTTGGTTCATTTCGTTTGTGGTTCGCTTGTTGATCATTGTGGTTTGAGCATTGAGAAAACAAGTTTTAGTTTGAAGGATTCCAATTGTTTTGGCTTTGATTTCAAGCTCCAAGAGTTCAACCCTTTCGCTACACTCTTAATCTTGCTATACTCTTAGATTCTTCACTTGAATGGAAGTGAGTGATGAAGTTTGTCTATGTTTGTAATGCCATCTTCAACTTCCTAAATCAATCTTGTTATTATGAGATTATTTGAAGCACAAGCAAGCTCAACGTAAACCCAACAATGAGGAGTTTGAGAGTTTAACATCTTAATGAGTTTCAAAGTTTAGTAGTCTAGATGTTTACTTCACTTTGTTCTAGAAGTGATGTATTTTGTCATGAAAATTAACATCACTTGTTAGTAATTAAATGTTTATGTGGAGGATCCCATGGTTATTGTCGTAAGGCTTGGTTGTGTAAACTTTCACTCTCTCTTGTTTTGTTGGGATAAGGTGATCAAATAAATGATATTATTAATATGAATATCATAGCCTAACATGTTTAGACTCTTCTCCTTTATGTTGTAATACTATCTTATTAATATTTGTTGGGGTACATTACACTCAGTATTTCATTAGGACCTCATCAAGACCTGCACTTTGCTCAACATTATACCCTCTTTCATACATTATTAGGGGAACATATGACCACTTTTCATCCACTACTGGACATTCCCTATCATTTGGCACATTTTCTATTTTTAGCAAGTCTATCTTTCAGCAACCAATGCCACCTGACATGTGACATTCACTAACATGTATAATTCCATTCCATTAATTCATAGTACCTCATGCATCAACCTTCCTAGAGTGAGTACACATTTCCTCCCTACTTTGTAACAATTAGCCACTGATTTTCTCTCTAGTCCCCTTGATAGTTAACTTTTAGTCCTATTTTGGAGTCTAACTGAGTTTAACTGGTTAATTTTTTGCATGTGAGATTTATTAATAAGTTCTAACTTATTTCAAACTCCACTTACTTCTAGTTTACTCCAATATTGCATATTTTGCTAATTTTGGGTCTCCCATTCTAATTTTGACTTGCCAACTAGGGAAAGTGATTTCGAGTCATATTGAGTGCATGCACATGGAACCCCAACCTAATTCAAATTGGTTCTTCCTCCTAGAAAATCTATATATTGTATTCATGTTCAACAATAATGTATCATTAGATTTTATGAGTAATTTGAACTGTCTCCGTAGTTCTTTAGTCAATTTCTTAGCAATTTTATTCTCTCTTCTTTCTTGTTTTGCAAGTAGCTAGTCTAGTATCTTTTCACATTTAGATACCATGATTATGATTAAAATCCAACAATATGAATATCATAGCTTAGTTGGTAGATGGTCACAAGTTTTTTTCTTTACCTTTGGTTTGTTTTGAATTGTCATATTTTTTGTTCTTATTTTATATTGTTGGCACAATTCGTTTTGGTTTTAGCATGCTATTGTTTTGAGATTGCTGCTATGCATTGTGCTAAATAGGAATATGTGATGGGATTGTACTCAATAATGATAAAAACCATCTAAATCTAATGCTGAGCCCATAACAAATTTGCATGCAATGAGAATGTTCTACCTATGTACTTTCAACATGTTTCTTAGTTGGTGTTACTTGTAGTTTAAGTTCTTATCTATATCATAGTTAATGTTATTTTTTTTTGACAGAAATTATTAGTGATTTTATTAAATTTGTGTCCAGTGGCAACAAATACACGGGGAATTTATTACTTTGTCATTTTTCTGAGGGATCTTCCACTGCGACAATGACTAAATTCTTGGGAGACAAGTCCCAATATTTTCCACAAGTACTACAACTTAGTCCTTCTACATGTTTACAAGAGTAAATTCTTATGTATTATGAGCATAAAGGAATGAAAAAATAGTACATTAAGCTATTTGGGAGGCTTTTGGATCCTAGAGTCCACATGGAGTTGGGATCCTGAAGCTAATTTAGAATATGTTTCACATTCTTTCTTTTCTTTATTGGATTTCCTACCTCTTGTGAGAGGTGGTTCCACTGCATTCGAGGAGAAGGAATTTTTAGTGCTGCCTCTCGTGCATGATTTTCCATGAGTTGTTCTAATCTTCATAGCTTTCTGGTAAAACTTTGGGGTATAATTCTTCATCTACGCAAGAGCGAAGGGTGTAAATTTTGATGTTTTTTTCTCAAAATATGAATATAAATTTGGAGGGTTGACTTGTGAAGGTGCTTGTCCTTCATTTTCCACCGATAGCGTTTCATCCATAGGGGCATCTTCATATTGTTCTAGGTCTTGAAGAGACTCAAAATAGTTTTTATTGAAGGAAGGAGAATCTTCTTCAAAAAAATTCTTTGGGGTCATAGCCTTATTTTGTTGATTCCTTCTTCACTGTTATGCTAGTTGGAAACTAGCATCTTGAGAAATAGTGGCTTGGTCATGCTCGTATTTTTTTTCATTGGCAGTAGTTTTTGGCAAAGAGATCATGAGAATGACAATCGACGCATTTGAAAGGAACCTGCTCATAATCCAATTCCTAGATATGGCTCCATCCTCCTAGATTTATCTTTAGGGCCTCCGGTAAACCTTCATTGAGGTTTACTTCAACACAGACACGAGCACAAGAAAATTGACCTCCTTTTGGTTATGCTTTATCCAAATAGCAACCCAACTAGTTTTCGGCGTATTTCAATGCATCAAGGCCCCAAAGATGAAGAGGGAGGTGTGGTATCCAGAACCACGTCGACATGACAATAATATCATAATCTAGGTTGAAATCCAAATTCCGTGGAGTGATAAAGAAGCCTCTAGACCCCATGAAATACGGTCCTAATTTGAAAATCAAATATCTTTCCATTTTATTGTGAAACAAAAAGACATAGAAGCCCCATCCTACTACAAAGGAAGTTACTTGGTTGTGAATCTTGGGGGGCCATTGTTCTGCGATCCAATATTCAACAGATTTTGGATTTGGCTAC